>MJUU01028480.1:0-26150 GCA_002080025.1 Modiolus philippinarum
CTACATGTATTATAGTGCTGCCTCTTAATTTATTTGCTTATAGCATGTACTATAGGTTTTATGTTTTATTTGTGCTTGCTTTTACCCTAATATGCCTATGTTTTTAATTTATGCTTTGTGTATGTCTATGTATTGTGTATTTAATGTGTGATTGTTATGTGTTGGTTTCAAAAGCTTGTTAGGCTTATGTTGTAATGTTATGTATTGTACCGACGTTAAATAAAGCTTTTTGTATTTGTATTTGTGGTTTAACTGACAATGAAGAAAGACAACTTTTATATATGTAAATTAGATTTTGTGACATCACTAATGAGGTTGGCGAACCTTCCTATAATGACAAAACATGTAACTAAAAATGATACAAAAAAGCCTCCCAAAATTCTGGCACAGCAAACAGATACAATATACATACACCATTCTATTGCTATTATTTTGACTAATTTATTGTATAAATATTTAGGTTTTCATACAAGACATTTACAAGGTGAATCGTGGGGTAAGTGGAATTCTTTTCAACAAGTAGCGAAAAATCGAAAACTTGAAATCCAGACAAAAAGGCCGGCCCATTTTTTGTTTAAGCAGTCAGAAGCAAAATATTGACAGTATTCGATTCCTTACGTCGTAAGAAAGCTATGATTAAAATGGGCCGCGGTTCTGTGAAGGCAGCAAACCGCAATCGAGTTTCTTAATCAGCGAGTTGGCAGAAAAATTAGCCTTGTTTGATACTCACTGGGTACCGTTTATCGCTTCCATAGATAAAATGTGAAATAAAATATGCATTTCCTGCCTTTGTTTCAATGGAAAATAAGTGACAGAACATCAATTATTCGTCTGATCATATGAAATCTCAACTACATCTGAGAACTTCGAAGTTTAGTAAGCCACCTTACACTTCATTTCTTCTATGGCGTCCATCACGACGGCGGAGGGATTTTAAGTAGTTCTTAAAGATAACGTACGAGGACATTCGAAGGGTTGTCTGCAGCGGTTAGAAAGAGAGGCACGAACGTCTTCCGCTGTGTGGAGCTAGACACAATCTGACCAAAAACATTTAGCCCAGTCCTTTAATTTCAACTTCCGCTACATATACGATGTCCTTTCTCTAAATAATCCAAAACTGAAGGAATATTTACATCAGATCTGTCCCGATGAGCTTGAAATTAAAGAAAACAAATGATACACCAAGTTCAGCTTCGTACCTAAATCTTTTGTTGTATATTGACGAAGATGGACGTTTGATATCTAAGCTGCATGACAAGCGTAATGATTTTAACTTCCCAATTGTGAGCTTTCCCTTTCTTAGCAGCAATATACCTACATCTCCAGTCTATAGAGTGTGCATTTCTTAGCTGATTTGTTACAGTCAAGCATGCAGTTTGTACAAAGTTTTTTTAACAGGGCAAAAACACTTTCACAAAAGCTGCAAAGTCAGGGATTTGCTCAGCCTGTTAATTTTATCCCTGAAGAAATTCTATGGCCGTCACCATAACATCATTGAAAGATATGACGTGCCAGCGTCCAAGATTAAAGCGGATATTTTCAGTTCGGGGATTTGACTATACCGATTTTGACTTTTTCATAGATTTACTCACTTCCAGTGTGACGGGTGCTGTTAACAAAGCAGGACATGATTACCCTTCCATCTCACCCACTTGATGTCACTCTCAGTTTCATGGGAGTTCACACTGTGAGTGCCTTGTTTTAAATGTTAGAAATGGGTTTGAAAAAATTAAGTGCTAGAAGGGAACGAAAAAAATACAACTATTTCATTAGATTTACAAAAAGACTGCCCCAGAATATTTGAATGTACTGATGCGACCGAGTGTTCGGTCAACAACTGCGTATCCTCTGTGGAACGGTAACGATATCATCCTCCCCTTTTGTAGATTATCTTTCACTAGCGAATCATTTTTCCCTTAACTATTCGGCAATGGAACAATATAGACTTGAATATTAGGAATATTACTAGTAAATCTAAATTCAAAACTCATCTAAAAAGTTCATATGACATGTATGATATAATAACTGTACCAAAAACATTTCTCGATAGGTCACAGGAAATTGAATATAATATTAACTCAGTTGAGATGTATGGCATCTTTTTTAAAATACAATAAAAGGGAAATAGTTTGTAGAAAAATAGACAAAATCCCTTGGTCACAATAAAGTGTGCACTGAATATAAAGTAAACATGTATATGGAGAAAAATAGTCAACGTTGTTAAAGTAGTGATACATTAAGCTGCGGACTATGCTCGCAACGATGCAGATACAATAAGTACTATGTTTACTTCGTTTAAAAACAATTTTTGTATTTCAATCGCGAATGGGTCTGTACAAAGCTTATTTTGGCTTTTTAATTAGATTTTATAGATTATTTGTTTTCTATCAGCTTTTACACATATTAAGTAGAAAAAAGAAGGGAAACGGGGAATATGTCAAAGAGACAACGACCCAAAGGGGAGTTACAACAACTCAAAGCCACCATAAGATCTTCAATGAACGGTGAGAAAACCCCACACCTAACGGCAGGTCGGAGTCGGCCCCTTAATAAAGAGTAATCAAGTTCAGCGAAATAAACATCATCCTAGACTCCTATAGACATAAAGTAAACTAAATAGAAAACAGACAAGACACACAAAGGCTTTATAAATTTCTTGACTTAGGACAGGCGCAAACCTGTTGCGGCGGGGTTAAACTACTTTAATTGGGCCCAAACCTTCCCCCTATATCCAGTATGATAAATAAAAAAACAATCGTAACAACAGTAAAATTCAGTTGGCAACAGGACTGAGTCAATTGTGAAAAATGAAACTGAAAGAACTAAACATGAAATCACAAGAGACTACTAGCAATTAACTGACCCAGACCCATTACCAACTGACAAATTAAGTTATGTACCCTCAGTATACAGCTTCCACCAGAATCCCTTCCTGTGAGGAGTTTAGCATAATGATTTCATGCATATACCGGAATACAAAACCCGTGTCCATGCAATACAGATTTTAGAAATTTAGGATGTGTTTAGTTAAAATGCAAAGACCCTATCAAAAAATCAATGTAAATACAAAAGAAGGCCATACGTAATGACTTGACGACAATACCGTAATTATAACCCTTATGAATTAGACGATTTAAAGGTTTTAGAAGTTTGTTAGGAGAGTTTAAGTATTTTTTACCCTTATATAAAACATTACCGTAAAATAAGGGATGTGAAATACCAGCCTTGATTAGATGTTTACAGGTTGCATTGTATTTATAAACGATGATAAAATTTAGTAAAGGTTTTATGATAACGAAAACCCTGATGTAATAGTTTTTCAGTTGTGAAAAGATTCCGTTTATTAAAATCGCAAACGTTATTACATACTCGAGCAAATCGAACAAGTTGAGATATGTAAACACCATATGATGGCGTTAATGGAACATCGCCATCCAGAAATGGTTAATTATGGGAAAAGAAAAATCGTCCCTTTTATCATAAATTTTAGTATCTAATTTATCATTCGTAATATCAAAATTGATGTCTAAGAACGGACAATGATGTTTATTAGAATTGGCTTTATTCAAAGTAAGTTCTTTCGGGTAGATGTCCTTATAATACGTATTGAAGTCGTCATTATTTAAAGTTAAAATATCATCCAGATATCGGAAAGTGTTGTTAAACTTTTCAATTAAATGCTGTTTAGATGGGTCTTTGCTGCTGTTGGTCATCAACTGAGATTCGTAGCAGTACAAAAAGAGGTCCGCTATAAGGTTTTTAGTTCACCTGGCTATGCCAGAGTGAGTTTTTGCCATCACTTGGCGTCCGGCGTTCGTCGTCTGTCCGTCCGTCGTTAACTTTTTTTTTTTCAAAAATCTTCTCCTATAAAACCACTGGGCCAATTTAATCCAAACTTAGCCTCGGTCATCATCAGGGTATGTAGTTTAAATATTGTGTTCGGTTAGTCTGCGGACCAAACAACATGGCCGCTGTTACTAAAAATAGAACATAGGGGGTAAATTGCTGTTTTTGGCAAATAACTCAAAAACCGTTGCAGATATAAAAAATCTGGCAAGGGTAAAATTGTTCAGAATGCTGAGATCTATCTGCCCTGCAAGTTTGAAAAAAAATCGGAAACCCGTCTCAGATTTACAGTCCTTTTTCCGTAACATTTTCAAAATGTATGCATTTTTTATTTTTTATTTCAAAACCTGCAACAGATAGAGGTGAAGTGTTTATTGGGAAAATGTTCAGCATATCAAGATCTACATACTCTGAAATTTTTAAGAAAATCCAAATGCCTATGTAGAAGTTATTAATTGTTTTTCTCCAAAAATTTGTTTTTCAATGCCATATATGGTTATGGGTTATTTCCCTTTAAATTCTGTTTTCAATCTCCTTTCTCTTTTAAGTTTTAGAGGTAGTAGTCATTGAGTTCGTAGTCTACCTGTATTGGGTTTTATTCGCATGTTTATGATACTATAGGGAGACGGGATAGAGAAAGGGGAGGTTTGGGTACCCATAAACCGGTTTAACCCTACCACTGGCTTTTGCGAGTGCCGGTACCAAGTCCGGCTATCCCGAGTTCCTATCGTAATTTATATTTGTCTCTTGTTTTCATTAGTGTTTTTTCTGGTGCAGTTTGCTTGTAAATTGTGGCATGTGATTGTAGTTCCTGGTCATTGTAGGTGTTTGCTGTTTTTGTAATTAGAGAAATTCCCTGCCATCACTTTATTAAAAAAATATTTGTTACATAATCAAGAGCAAAATAAGTGTTTTTGTACAAATTTTTACATTTTTTTGCAAAAATACTTCCTTAATCTATACTTGTTTCACATTTTAATAAATTTGGTATATATGAATGTATATTATATATTTTGTTTGCCTACCATGAATATATCATGTCATGTTTAATAATTAAAGAGCAATTTGGTTTCATAGCATGCATTGATTTCATTGATGACCTGGCTCTGCCATGGTAGAATTTTTTAATCTATGTGTTCATAGTTGGTCCGTCGCAAATTCTTCAAACATCTTCTCTGAAACCGCTGGACCAATTGGAACCAAACTTGGTCACAATAGTCCTTAGGTGGCCCCCTTTTAAAAGATGTGTCCGGCAAGTCAACAGGCCATCCAAGATGGCCGTCAGTGGGATCTTTGTCGAAAAATGGACCCTACATTCAAAGATCTTCTCCTCTGAAATTACTGGGTCAATTGGAACCAAACTTGGTCAAAATGGTCATTAGGTGGGCCCTTTTAAAAAAATGTCTGGCAAGTTCGTATCATATCTAAGATGGCCCCCAGCGGGGAACGCGGTTTTAACATTGGACCCTATGGGAAAGCATTCAAAGATCTTCTCTGAAACCACTGCGGCAATAGGAACCAAACTTGGTCACAATAGTCCTTGGGTGGTCCCGTTTAAAATTGTGCCCGGTAAGTCTGCACATTGTCCAAGATGGCCGCAACCCTGGGAACTGTGTCGAAAATTGAACAATATGGCAAAAATCTTCTCTGAAAATACTGGACCAATTGGAACTGAACTTAGTCACAATGGTCCTTAGGTGGCCCCTTTTAAAAATGTGTTTGGCAAGTCCACATCATATCCAAGATAGCCGCCAGAGGGGAACGTGGTTTTAACATTGGACCCTATAGGGAAACATATTCAAAGATTTTCTCCTCTGAAAGTACATGGCCAATTGGAAACATACTTGATCACAATGGTCCTTACCTGGTCCCCTTCATAAATTGTGTCCGGCATAGCATCCTAGATGGCAGTCAGCGGGGAACATTGTTTAACTTTGGACCCCATTCAAAGATCTCTGAAAATACTAAGTCAATGATCCTTAGATGGTCTTCTTCAAGAGATGACAGTCGGTCTACGCCCCATCAATAATTGCTGCCAATGGGGAACATAGTTTAATTTTGAATCAAATTACATCTATGTCTATCAACAAACTTGAAAATGAGACCCTTAAACATTGGGATTATTTTGACATATTGTGTCAGCTATGGCCCAGGTGAGCGATACAGACTCTTGAGAGCCTCATGTTTTTTTTCACTTTCAAATGTTATGACTTTATCTTTGCTGCAGAGAAATAAGTTGCCAAAATGGCCATATGAAGAAGCAAAACATAATCGCCACGGGTTTTTTTTTGTTATTTATTACCACTGGTCCGATGCCTCTGGTGGTTGACTGTTTGTCAGCGAGGATATTCACCCATCCGGTAGTCAGTACCTCGGTACTGACCCGAAAACCGATTTTTCCCCAACCTTACTATATATGTAATTTTTGTTTAGAACTAAGGAGTGTCTCACTCGTGCATACAATCTGCCCTCAGCTGATTTTAACAAATCATTTTATTGTAATTGATTCTGTATCAGATTTTGCACAGATTACTGTTTACTGTCTTCCAAATATTGATAAGCACTGAAAGACGTAAGTTGTCGAGATGGCCATATGTAGAAACTAAATTTACATTCAGTTTGGGTATTTTGTTAGTTATCTTTTTTATACAGGTAACTGTCGAAGTACCCTTCTTACCACTATTATAGAACCCTTATTTAGATAAAAACATAAATGCCACCCAAAATTGATACAACTGATTTACACTTGGTTTATGACCGGAAAACCAGATTTACAGGATTGGTATTCATGTTTGAGCAAGGAAATTCAAAGAACTGTTCGATGAGGTTTTATTTCTAGACCTCCATTACCAGATGGTAAAGTAGGTTGTGTATGCACCCTGTATATATTTCAGTTATAATGTACTTGTTCTTGAGAGAATTTCTTTTACTGACAAACTATCTATTATTTTAAAATTTTGACCTTTAATTTTTATTATCTCCCAATGTTATTCTTACTATCGGTTTATTAGTGCCCACATCTCACTACTTTATTACGCCAACTTTTCTTGCAGTTGGCTTGATGAGTATCCTATGGTTGTTTTACATTTTGTGATTTTTTGTCGGGCAACAGATGACAGCGATTGCAAAAACTTTACCGGTTGATTTTATTCTTACTGACGATCCCATATTCCTGACTAGTAAATACCCTGGATGTAGCGTTGCTCGACATCTACCAATGGATTCCTATGAAACCCGTTCACGGGACCGTCTTGAACTTAAATAATATGAGGTACAAACAAAACTCTTTCTGGTTACTTCAAGATGAAGAACAACAATAAAAGTGTTGTTCCATTGTCTAGTTTTACAATGTATTTGTAGACACTTGATCTTATGTGCATTGGCTAGAAATACTTTTATGGTGTATTTACAAACGACCCCAAAACGTCGTCAAACAATGTTTATCGACCGGTAATAATGGTCTACAATAATAAATAAAACAATGGTAATTGTGAATTCCGAAACATACATGTATACATTTTTACCTGCGCTCTCTATGAGTTTTTATGGATTAACCAATATTACCAGATATGCGCGGAATCAAGACTTTGTCCGCCAAATTATAAACCCAAACTACGGATAGCTAATATGTCTGACTAACGGATGTCGGGTTTTTTATGTAACCTTCAGCTAAATTCTAAATGTCTTTGAAATCTTCTAATTTTAAGTATATCAAATGGATGCAATTACTAATGTCAAGTTTCAACTTAAAATGTGCATATGCAGAAACAAAATTCAAAATAACTTCGGTATTTTGTTATTTCTTAATCTTCATTCAACTACTTGGTGTATTGATTAGAAAAAAATTCTATGGTCAGCTTCTGTTGAATTTTCTCGCAGCATTTTTTTCTTTGTCAATATAATTGATGACCAATTGTGCGGTTCTCAGTTAACTGTAATCAGGCAATCCTTGACCTTACATTGAATTAATGACGTAAAAAGCTGTTGCAAAAACAAGTTTATTTCATAACAATCGTCACAGCAACAGCGATTTTGGCATTTTTGATATATGCAACATGAAGTAAACATCTTGTTTTAATCATAATACATTTATGTCACTTACCCGCCACTGCACTAGTTGTTTAGGTGTTAATGTCACATGCAAATGAAAAACATTACAAAAGCATTTTTTTGTCATTAAATTAAATATATTTTTATATTGATTGCATCAAAACTAAACAGATTTAATATAAATATTAATTTTGATCATAATGTTTGCCACATTTCACATGTTTGTAGCATTTGTCTAATATAAGGTTACAATTCCAGATTTGGTGACATATTAGGCTACAGATTGGGGTTCTCTCAATTTATGAACAAAATAAAATAATTGTTGCCATAAGAATCGAAATGCATGAACAAAATAAAATAATTGTTGCCATAAGAATCGAAATGCACCCTTACATTTTTGTACTTAGTATTTCTAATTTTAAGACTTGAGGTACTGATATAGCGTAACCGTTTTAATCGATTATAATAAACACTGTCCTTCAAACTTATCCTTACTTTATTTTGTTTCAGATGTTCATTATCCTTTTAATATTACCAGACTTAATATGTGATAGTTATTTCTCATAAAAAACCTATCGTTTGGACATAAACGACAATGCTCGACACCGAAAAGGGTTATTTGTAAAATATAAGAAAACGGCCTACGACTGACTTGTTTACATCTAAAGGCCCTGTCACACGTTCTAGCCGACGTTCGCGAATTTCTATAAGAACGCTGGCACACGCCGAAGAAATTAAAGAAATCCTCTTGTTTGACGCATTCATAGCGTCAGGCTTACGGCCTACAACGTACGGAAGACTTATCCATAACTTGTATGCAACGCGCACAAAACGTGGAACAGCGTATGACAACTTTGCAAAGGCGTTTTACTAGCGTACTTAACGTATACCGAACGCATCCATAACTTGTTCGGTCTTCTAGCATTCATAGAACGTCTGTATAGCGTTTTGACGATCATCAGCTAGAAATGTTTCATCTAAATGTTATTTGCAAATGTAGAAATGGATAAAAATGACACCGAAAAATATGACAGATTTGCAGGAGGGATACGTCCCTCAAAAATCGGAAAAAAATATTTTCAAAACAATATGTCAGTATGATACTGAAATAAATCAGCTATTCACAAGTTACTTTGGAATTTTGTCTGGTTCTTTAACCATATTTTTTATAATAAAACATTGGCTGCTACGTTACTCCTTAGTTACAAGGACGCCCGGTTTGCGTTCTCTACACGTTTAAAACAACTTTCGAGAAACTACTACATATCGCACACATTGCGTGCATAACGAACATCTAGCATTCGTCTAACGTCTGCATAACCTATCAACAACACGTTGGCGAACGTCGTGAAATTTTTAGCATGTTCAAAATTTTTCGACGCACCCAACGTTCAACAACGCATGCAAACGTGTGTCGACGTGTAGGTAACGTGTTACTAACGTGCCTATAACTTAAACAACGCACACTAGCGTATACAAAAATGTACTCACACGCTGGTGCTGTGCGTTATACTGTGACAGGGCCATAAGAAGTATGGAAGAGTCGACTGGTATAAAGTCTGCTCATCTGTATTGAATGAATGAATGAATTGTCTTTATTGCATAAGCATCATTTGGTCTATTATAAACATAATAAACATTAATTCACAAGGTAAACATTTTTACCCGAGACAACGTCGAGGGTGATAATTTTTCACCGAGTGTGTTAATCGACCTAACACCTTCATACAAGGGCATTATGATTTTTATTATACTGAATGCTTACTGTACATGTCTGAAAATCATTACTCTGAAATTTATAATAAAAATAATGATTTTTTTATGCAACATCAAAAACACATAAACAAAAAGTTGATCAGTACTTTTTTAGTATTGAACTGTAGCTAAATCGCTTCAACTCCAATTAAATTTGTGACAAGGTTCTTTTTTAAATCATTAAGTCACTTTTATTTTATTAATGAATACATTTAATTATTGTTGTCAAAAACAAAAGTGACGAGAAAATAAGAATCTGTATACATCGATGACGTCATCGATCGGAGCGGTTGTTAATTTTACATTAACACCCGTTGCTAATGATTAACACATGTTGCTAAGAATGGGCGTGGCTAATGAAACGTTAGTGAAAATTAACAAATGCCGATTACCCAATGAAATAAACGGATAATGTAAGACATTTGCATAAAGTATAATAAAATTACATGTAAATCTTAACAATTATAATCTATAGTTCCATGCTGACTTTAGGCAATAATACTTCTAACAATTATAATCTATAGTTCCATGCTGACTTTAGACAATTTTACAGATTGAGCTCTAATCAAATTTTTAGCTTAAAAATATTTAGCCATGAACAATAATATTTTGGTAATTGATTTGTATTGTCGGACTTGATTTGTTTCTTGTAACGATATTAGTTTTTGACAGGTGATGCATCTATAGCAGGAATCTTTTACCGTACCGACACACCTAATCTCACTCCTTGTGAAGCTCATGTGAACATGTGGGTTTTTTCTCGAATGTGTATGTTACAACAGTGTCTATGAGTTTTGAATATCAGTTCATTGAATTCTTTGCGTCCTTGTTCTTTCAAGATCAAAACACATGCAGGCATCAAACATGGTGTCATGGATGGCCAAAAGACGTCATATTGACTCTATCAGCTTTAACACATATTTGTTTTATCATATACTTACTCAAGATATGCGTCTTTTTGCATGTGTCATAAAGAGAGAATTAAGCCAGTCATATCTTCAGGAGGGTGTAATATGAAATCCGTATTACACGGGCGTAAAATATGAAATCGGTATTACATGGGGTAAAATATGGATTTTTCAAAATGGCGGCTGACGATTTACCAATTCATGGTACGAACAAAGATTTACATATTTCAGTATAATTTTACGGTGTTAAGTTATAAAACAAGTTATCCATTTACAGAGAATAAGCAACATTTTTGCGGATTTTTAGCGTACATTCGTCACAAGTTTCTTACTTTTAGGTAGTTGTTCCAGTTAATAACTCGCGTTATTTTGAAAATACTTTGTCGTTTTGTGAAGACAAGTACAAGTGTTAGCAAAAATTAAGCAAGATGTTTACCTTGAATCAATTTTCAGTTATCCAGGACCCTTTACCAAATATAAGCATTGACAATAAATGTCAGTGTTTGTCACACAAACGTAGATGTATAAGCTATGGCGAAACCTGGCTAATCTCAATGATCTAATTTGCAAGATCTAGTGTAAAAATATTTCAAAGCAATTTATTTACAACTTTCAGTACAAAAGTGCTTACATTTAATAGCCCGAAATACTTTCCCATTAACTTTCTTTTCCGTTTGAAAATACCCTATACCAAACAAGAGGGAACTATCTGTTGTAATGTAAAACACACACAAAAGAAAAAAATTGGGGTGGCAAAAGCCGTTTTTTCTATTCTATACTCATAAGTGAACATTTTATTGTTTCATTTTAGTAACTGAACAAATGACACACAAATAACAGATGAATATTGTTTTTTACATAACTTCATTTTATATGAAATAAAGAAGAGTAAAGGTGGTAAATTGTTGAAGTATATGATTAATAATTTATGATATGGCATTATCCATATCATATCCCATATCATCCCTCGACCACGTGCCCGAGGGCTAATATGGATGTCTCGGGATGATATGAGATATGATATGAAAAATGCTATATAATAATCGCTATTTATGGATTTCAAAATGTTTTTAATTTAAACTGCACTGAAGAGACATATGCAGAAACTAAATTTACAGCAACTTAATTCGGTATTTGTTATTATATAAAATATTTGCATCATAAACACAATGAATGTTGCGTTAGTTTTTGCTATTAAATATACATTTTACGACTATTCCGTCGAATTCACCAAGTAACCCATACACCAAGATCAATATTAGACTCCAAGTGTTACTTTATTATGGCATTAAAGCATTCAATTATTGGTCCCTCCGTCCCTTGTTAATTACAAAGAGTGGTGTTTTTTTTTTCTAGTGTCGATAATTAATTTGTCTAGTCTTCTAGACATTGTAAGGTCAATGACATAAGCTGTCATACACAATGTACATGAAAATACGTCACAGATGCAAGATAAACAATTTCCATGCCAACAAATAAGACGTGATGCCTTTTGCGTCAATATATATTTATCAATTCATCGTATTAGATAAAATTAAGAAAACAGAAATTGAATGGCAAAACGACAAGACCAAACAAGTATAAGAATGTTGATGTGACTTTTAATGTTCTCTTTTCGTACTAGATCTTTTGTTGTATATTGACAAAGATGGACGTTTGAAATCTAAGCTATATGACAAGCGTGATAATTTTAACTTACCAATTGTGAACTTTCCTTATCTAAGCAGGAATATACCTACTTTTAGTTTTGAGTGTTTTATTGTAATGTTGTTGTGTTTTGTGTTGTGTCTGTGTGACTTCTTGTATTCTCGTTTGTGCTGGGTCTGGATTTTGTTCAATGGTACCTACCTCTGGTAATCTCTTGCCGTTGTTTTGGAGATATCATTGCTTTTCTGGCTTCTATGATAATATTTAAAAAGCAATAATTAAATACAAACTTGTAGGCTTGTGAATTGTATACTACTGTGAAGTAAACGAAAGGCATGCTAATGTTTCTCACCACAATAGTGTAAATTGATTTGTTGATTAATATTTTTAACTATTTAAGTATTTTTTAAACAAGATCATATATGCATATAGCTTCTTTTGGGTGTAGTAACTGTTTAGGGAATAATTGGATCAAATCAAACTGCATTAAGCAGTGCTATACCTTGTAACAATCCTATTCCATAGGTTCGGATGACATATTGATATCAAGTGCGCGCCGAAGTGTCAGTCGAGAAAAACAAAATGAGGGGAGAATTGTTATGTCCTAAATTTTTAGCACGCGAAGTGAAAGTCACAATAATACTCCCCTATATATAAGGAAGAATGTAGTTTCTCAAACCAAAACGAAGTTATTTATCAGCTTAAATACCTTTCAATTCAATGGAGATCTCAATGTTTGAAAGTGGGTTGCGATAGGAATTAAAATGGGTCCAAATTTCGCTTGTTTGTTTGGTACTTTAAGTAAGTAAAGGATGTTTTTGGAGTTAAGTTAAGCGATCCCTGATTAGTAGAGGCGAAAAGGTAACGATGTTTTTTGCAGGAACTAACATTGAAAGGTATCTTCAATTCTTCATTGACTTTTGGCTACTTATTATCCGGAAATCAAATTATCTTTTCGTTGAATGAGTTGGAATTGCCCTTCCCGAATAAAATTGCAAGCATCTGGAAAGAAAAAGTCGAAATCTCGATCTTTACAAACCCAAAAAGTCACACTGCCACTTGAATAACACATCTTACCATCCAGTGTCCTTGAAAGATATGAGTAAATATTAAGTTTTTGCGACTTACAATGTAGACGTCTTTGCAGCGACGACGATAATTTGAGGGAACAGTGCATGCTTGTGTCATCTTTTTTGCTTGACCGTGTCGACCTCAAAATCGTAATAAACCGGGCGTTAGACACTTTTTCATGGAAACACAGAAAACCGGCTTTCGTACATCAACCCAAGAGGAACCGCGACAGAACCCCTTTGTTCTTAATCTCCATCCCCATAACGCCTCCATTAGAAACACTTGCTTGAACAAATTTTAGCAAATAATCCAGTTTGATCCCCTGATGGCTGACATACTTTTTCCTCTCTCCATACTTCAAACAGAAGGGGCAAGCCAAGCCGTGAACACTCGGGGAACGAGAGTATTCGAAAGAGCTAGATGTGTTACTTGTCATTTGGTATTAGTTATAAGCAAAAACCGAAGTCCAGACAATGTGTTTACAATTTATAACGGTTTTGCCTATGCTAGAGAAAGTGTAGTGTACGTGAGTATCTGTATGCTGTGTTGTAAATTATATGGCGGGGAGAATAGCTAGCGGCCAATTGGGTTATCGGTTTTGTCGAACATAAACGTTTTGTTGAAAATTCAGTACACTGGTCAGTCTCATTAGACATAGTTATGACCGCCTGATGAATTGAGGCTTCAAAAACTTCCGTCTAATAGGATCATTAAACAACGGCAGTAGAATACCGAAGGAACAAAGGAGTGAAATTTACAAAAATCGAAGTCCAAAGACATGCCCAAAACGAGAACACAAAAAACAATGACGCCAGACACAAAACAACGACGCTAGACAGACAGACACAGAAACAGAAATCACAACATTCAAAACAGGGCACTCACAGTGTGAACTCCAGTGAAACTGAGGGTGACATCAGGTGCTCCGGAAGGGTAAGCATGTCCTGCTGTGTATACAGCACCCGTCACACGGTCAGTGAGGCATATGTTTTGAAAGATCTGTTAGGTTACTGATTGGTTATTGTCATTCTCTAACCCGAAACAAAACCAATTGAGAGCCATGGTACATGTGACTTCTCTAACCCTCAAACAGTGCCAAGGTGAAATTTTGAAAAGCTTTTGTAATCACTTTAGAGTCAAACATGGACAGGGACAAATCGGTACCACAAACATCACTGACGAAGACAAAACTAAAATATAGCAAGACAACACAAAAATCTAAAGCACTGACAGTTTGAACTCCCATAAAAACCGAGAGCGACATCAGGTGGCCCGGAAGGGTAAGCATGTCCTGCTCTATTAACAGCATCCGTCACACTGCGAGTGGGTCAATCCAGGTAAATGTCAAAGTCGGTAGTCAAATCCGGGAAGACGTGAATCTAGCTGAAAATGTCCACTTTCATTTGGGATACTGACACGTCATATCTTTCGATGATATTATGGTGACGGCCATAGAATTTCTTGAGGGATGAAATTAACATAGGTTGAACAAATGCCTGACTAAGCAGCTTTTGGGACAGTGTTTTTGCTCTGTTCAAAAAATCATTGTACAAACTAAACGCTCAACAGTAACGAATCAACTGTGAAATGTACACTCCATAGGCTGGAGAGGTAGGTATATTGCTGCTTAGAAAGGAAAAGTTCACAATTGGGAAATTAAAATCATCACGCTTATCATACAGCTTAGACTTCAATTGTCCATCTTCGTCAATATATAACAGATCTAGGTACGAAGCTGAAGTAGGTGTTTCAGTTGTTTCTTTAATTTCAAGCTCAATGGGATAGATCTGATGTAAATACTCCTTAAATTTAGGATTATTAAGAGAAAGTACATCGTCTATGTAGCGGAAGCTGAAATTAAAGGACTGGGCTAAATATTTTTGTTTTCTTTGAATAAGCCCTTGTAAAAACTTGGCCTCGTACGAGTAAAGGAAAATGTCAGCTAAAAGCGGCGCACAGTTAGTTCCCATAGGAATCTCTATTGTCTGTTGGAAAACACGACCTCCGAATTCGACAAAAAAATTGTCGATCAAAAATTTTAACATTTTGATTACGTCAGTCTCGGTGTACTTCTGGTTTGAATCAGTGTGGTTCTTAACAAAGTATGTCTTGTCTTTCCCTATAACTAAATAGGTGTATCTGCGTTCTCCATTTTTAGTGCAGAAACATTTTTCTTCAAATGTTATATAAAGAGTTAATCAGACTTAATAGTTTGTTGCCATATGTCCAGTTATTTCAGCTAAAAAGTTCTTCAAAAGTTATCAAAAATTTGAAGTTTCGGTCCGAATTCTGATTCAAGTTTCTTTTTTAACTTAATACCCGGATGATCATTTCTTTTAACTGTCTACAATATTTCAATAGCAATTGTTGTTGAGATGACCGGACACAACCGCAATGAAAGGGGACATTTGGCGCGCCATTAAACCAATTTTACCCACCATTTCTATCGAAATGCCTGTACCAAACCAGGATCATTGCGGTCGACAATTTTCCGGTCTTTTTGCCTCATGGACTTTGACTCTTGAAAATTCTATTCGGTAATTTTTTTATTACCCCCATTTATTCTATCGACAGCCTTTTTCTTCCTGGCCACAGGCAACGGGATGTACAAGTCACCGTTTTAATTTAATTCAAGTGGAGTTAGGTCACGACTAACCACGTCTGCTTGAACTGCGTGTGATCCATTGCCGAGGTAGTGGGTCCTAGAAAAGAATGCTTCATATCTACCAATAATCTGTGTGAACCTTACGTGAACACAGAACGCTCAAATGTTTTGTTTTACTATTTCTTGTTTGCAGTACAGGGCATTTTTAATCCCGCACTTTATATGTTTTAGATTTAATAATTTACCTTTTTGTTCATCAGGTACGACAGCTACAAAAATATGCTGATTATTTCCATTTATATGACATTCAGCTGTTTCATAGTCATTTTTAGTCATGTATAAACTTCATATTAGAAAACGATATACTATGACCTAGATCAATTAATTTTCGTTGAAGTTAATTGTTTTAATCCATTTAAAATTATAAATATCTGTTTTATTCAAATGTTATATATACTGTAAATCAGACTTAATAGTTTTTTCCATATGTCCAGTTTGCAATATTTCAGCTAAACAAGGATGGGAACAAGTTATATTGTTACAAAATAATTTATAAAGGTGTTGTTCATCAAAATGAAAAATTATTCTTGAAAATCAAGAAACTATATGAAGTTTCTGAAATTTTTATCGATTTTTTTAACGTTGCCAAGAACATTGGAAAAAAATATCAACAGAGGGTCATCATACAAGCATTTAAACTATAAGGTTTGTATCAGTCTTGCTTGATTTTTTTCCTGTTGACCAGGCTTTTGTTGATAAAAGAAATTTTCATGACCAAGGTAATGTGAATTTAATTGCACAATTTATATGTTACTTACTTTACATACAATGTACTAAATTTTCTTCTCCGATCAAAAAAATGGAGGGACTGTGATGTTCGTAAATCTGTGTTCTCGTCATAGAAAGACATAAGGGTGAAATGAATTAACAGTCTAAAGCCATTTTCTCAGCCATTTTCACGAGTACTGTTCAGTATTCAATATTTCATATCGACTTGTACTATTAAAAGAAGCTTAGCGATGCTGGTTTGCAAAACTAAAAGAAATAGTTTCGACGCACCCTGTATCGTTATTACATCCGTGTTCTTCTCGAGATTGTTGGTATGATACTTAGATTAATTAATGTTTTTCAAAAACTGAATATCTCAACTTAGTTTTATTTAAAATGGAAAGATTAGGAAGGTGATTAATAAGCGAATAGCACAGATGACCCTCACAGATTGATTGAGGAGTTATAGCTTTACATCCAGCGAGCAGAATGTCATTTATGTAAGGATGAGAAGGAGTTAACCATATTAAAATAATGTGGGAATTAAATGGGTCATCCTGGTCAAGTAGAAGGGATTTCGTCTGGAACGGAAAAATGGTATAGGAAGGAAATTCTCTCCTCAGGAAGCTATATATAGATGGAATCTTTATACTGCTAAGCGTGGGGTTTCTCTACAGAGCTAATCAACTTTATGCTTTCCATATTATGACCTACATTTCTCCCTGTAGTCAGACAACGGAAGGACATGAAGTAGAGCACATGAGGTATACATGGTAAAACCAACCATGGAACAACAGTTTTATTGTCGTTCTTCATCTTGATGTCAAAGTATATATATCATCAAAGTACAGATTATTTCAATATTCAAATGACCAGGCAAATTCGGGTTAATATGCTCATTCGATGATACCCATCTAATTTTTTAGTAACTTCCAGTAAAGTCCCCATTTTTTAAAGATGGCAGTGATTGCCTTCGAATCTTAATCAGATAACCAAAATTACACTCAAATATACAGAAGTCTGACAAAAAATGAAAGTTTAATTGACATTTGTCAAGATTCAATGAGCTTTGTATATAATTACGCAAGTAAATTATTGATATCAATGTTCTATCTTAACATCCAAGAGATTGGCGGGGAAGTTTCTCTTAATATTGCGTGGTTTTTTTTCTTTTGGCTGTGAAATTATAACAAAATAGCAAGAAATTTTGAAAGAATTTTGAGCCTTACAATCGTATTCCATACTCCCTAAAACTCTTTTTATACGACCGCAAAAAATTTGAGGTCGTATAATGGTATGGTGCTGTCGTCGTTGTCGTCGTTGTCGGCGTTGTCGTCCGTAGACACTTTTGTTTTTGATAAATAACTTTAGTTCTAGTTGATCAATCCTTATGAAATTTTAAAACAATGTTCCTTGGCACAAAAGAAAGACTTTGACTTGTTTTGGTAATTGTGGCCTTGTCCGTTTCTAAAAAAAGGGGCCAAAAAGGGCCAAATTTGGTGTTTTCATATATTTGGCTGTAGAATATTTATTTTTCATCAGATTTTGATGAGGTTTCTTTCAGTGTGCTCTGAGGAAAGTTCCAATCTGCAGTATGAAACGGATTTCACGCTGCATGTACTATTCTTGAGATAAATGGGGCCTGAAAGGGGTGAATCTCAAAAATTTTATTATTTTTATTTTTAGTGCGATTTTGTTGCAGTTTTTTTGCAATGGATTCCTTATGAAAAATTAACATAGGGCTGAACCATCAGATTTCTGATAACGCCTTTCTATAAGGGCTATAAGGGGCCAAATGGGGTCAAAATTGCAAATACAGAAATAACTTGAAAATTTTATTTGTCATCGAATTTCAATGGAATTTTTTCATTGGATTCCTTCTGAAGTAGGCTTTCAGGTGTGAGCCAACAGATTAGCATAGCTCATATGGTTCCAGAGCTATTAGGGATCAAAAAGTAGATTTTTATTTTCCGTAGTTTGTGTCAACCTAATTTCTGTGTTAAGGTCTTTATTGTGTCCATCTAATTACTGTGTCAAGCCTTTAACTTTGTCCACATTCAAATTAAATTACATTTGTTCAAATTTCAGTGGTCGACATGCTGCGGTCGTATCATGCTGCGCTCGGCGTAGCCCTTTATTAAGTTCATGGGTTCAGACCATCATTATATTCACAAATAGGTTTCGATCAACAGAATAACACGTATGTTAATTTGGTATGTAAACCACTGAATCATCGAGGTTTTTCGCTTTCTGGCTAATCTATTTCATTGATTAACACTCAGTTGAACATACTGACAATAAACAAATTTTTAATTTTTCAAATCAAATTATGGCATAATTTGTCATATTAATTGATGATTCCATTTTCACGAATTTTTATGGGTTGTTCGTTTCAGTATCTCTATAAAAAGCTGTATTAGAACACGTGTAATACATTCAGATTCGAGGCAATATGGGTCAATCGTTACTTCTTGTGCTGTTCTTTGCATCAGTGGTTTCCAGTGTGTTTTCATGTTGTGCTCCGGAACAGTGGGAAGGAAAGCAGACACTTGAAGGAAGAGAGATGAAAGAAGGAAAACAGATGGAATTGAAGGTAACATTGTTCTTCTCATTACGAACAAAAATCCACAAAACTGATTGACTAAAAAGTTACTTAATGTTCTATTGCAATATTTAGATAACTGGTCATTTGATTGGTCAAAATTTACCGTCAATTACACTATGTATATGCCTCTGATAATGTGGGCTCCCTGTCTAGTCCTTGTCCAATTTTAACTTTTTTAATTAAATACAAATAAGACATGAAATTGTTTGATTCCGTTAGAACAGCAATTATAGTTAATTTATTTGTATGTCTGGATTGATTTGGCAGTCAAAAATATCCGTTAACAGGCTCCTCTACGCGTCGCCTGTAAACTGCATTTTTGCTCACATGGCCCTAAAAGGCCATGTGAGCTATTACCATCACCTGGCGTCCGTTTTCCGTCGTAAACTTTTTCAAAAATCTTCTCCTCTGAAACCGCTGGGCCAATTTTAATCATACTTGTTTTGAATCATTACCAGGATATGTAGATTCAAAATTTGTGTTCGATAAGTCCGAGGATTAAACAACATGACTGTCGTTACTAAAGAAGCACATAGGGAGAAATTGTTGTTTTTGGCAAATAACTCAAAGACTATCACAGATATCAAAAATCTGATTGAAGGACAATAGATCAGCATGACAAGTTCTACCTGCCCTGCAATTTTGAATAAAATCTGATAACCCATTTTGGAGTTTTTTCCATTTTCCGTAAAATGTTCAAAATTTTTTAGGTTTTATTTTTTATCTTAAAAACTATAGCAGATAGAGGTCGACTTTAAATTGCAAAAAATGTTCACCATATCAAGATCGACTTACCTGGAAATTTGGAAGTAAATCTGAATACCCATATAGAAGGTATTGCCCTTTATTGGTCAAATTTTCTTAATTTTATACATATTGCCTTCTATTTCAAAACGATTTGAAAGGTAAAGATTTAGATACAAAATTGTGCAGCATGTCAGAAACTACATTTTATCTTCATGATGGAAGTTGTATCTGCCTGCATCTCACCCAAAATGGCCACCATCGGGGAACATATGGGAAAACATATTCAAAGATCCTTTGGTCTGAAACTACTTGGCCATTTTGAACCCTTCTTGGTCACAGATGTCCTTAGTTGGTCCCCTTTACAAATATATCCGGCAAGCCCACATCAGATCCAAGATGATCGCCAGTGGGGAAATTTGATTAATATTTAACCCAATGGGAATGCATTCAAAAATTGTCTTCTCTGAACCACTGCAAAAATTTTAAACAACATTGGCCTCAAAAATAACAAGGGTATTAGATTCAAAATTGTGTTCGAATAGTAGGAGAGCCAAATAAAATGGCTGCTGTTACTAAAAATAGCACATATGGTTTAATTGCTGTGATATCAAATGTTAAGGAGGAAAAAGAGATAAGCATGATAAGATCTATCCGTCCTGCAATTTTAAAGAAATTTTTTTGGAGTTATTGCCCTTTTTCTGTTAAATATTTACAAAATTTTATTTTTTATAAAAAATACTATAACAGATAAAAGTCAACTTTAAATCGAAAAAATGTTGAGCATATGAACGTCTACCCACCTGGAAATTTTTAAGGTAATTTGAATTCCCATTTAGGAGTTATTACCCTTTATTTGTTAAAGTTTCTTAATTTTATACATTTTGCCTCATATTTCAAAAATAATTTGAGATAGAGGTAAGTTAGATGCAAATATTTTCATCTAGTCAAGGACTTCATTTGGTCTTCATGATTAAAATTATGTGACATGCCCGCATCTCATCCAAGATGGCCGTCAGCGGGGAATTTAGTTTAACATCGACACATTCAAAGATCTTCTCTGAAACTACCTGACCAATTGGATTCATACTTGATCACAACTGTCCTTGGTTGGTTTTCCTTTAAAAATGTGATTTTGTGTCTGCATCAGATCCAAGATGGCCACCAGCGGGGAACATAGTTTAATATTGAAACCTATGTGAAAGCATTCTCGAAAGTTACGTAGCCAATCTGAACCAAACTTGGACACAATAGTCCTACGATGGTCCCTTTTCATGATGTCTGTGCCTCATCCAAGATGGCCACCAGAGGGGCATATAGGATCATATGGGAAATGTATTCGAAGATTATCTCCTCTGACACATTGGGCCATATAACATCGAGGTCTATTAATATACTACAAAATGAGACCCTTAATATTGTGGTTATTTGGACTGTCTATGTGAGCCATGGACCAGATGAGCTACAGGCTCTTGAGAGCCTTTAGTTTACCGCCAAATCTACCATGACGCCATCGGACATTCAAATAATGTACTGTTCTTGTTTAATTTTAAGCCACTGCACCTACAAAAATATAAAACACCTGACTGTGTAACGAAAGTTTCCAGACAGATTATTTTTACTGCATGACGTTATATTTTAATTGCTTTAAGATTTTGGTCATATTCTATAAAACTTTTAAGTTTAGTTTTTAAAACAATTTAGATTTAATTTTTCATTAGTCATTATGAAGAACTTAAAATCCTTCAATTTACTTGTGATATCAATATTATACAAAACATTTGAGTTTAGAATTTATTTTGTGGCTAAATAACAGGAAATGGGGGGGGGGGGGGGATTGAATTCCTTCTTGCTGTCAATACTCAGTACCGTATATTGGGTTATTTTCGCGTCGGCCTTTGTCCGCGATTTCGGTGTGAAACGGGACAGTGAAATATTCGGTGTGTTTATATTTTGCGATTTTAGTCTTTATCCAGTGCATTTGTTTGTGAAATTTACGCGAAGGCTAAATTTCGCGCTCGACTGTCTACCGCGAAAATAGCGAAAAAAAACACATGCGAAAACAATCCCGATATACGGTATTTCACGTCAATTAAACATTGTTTTTTTTAACAACAGATAACATTTTTATTCACCAGATAGCTTGGTACATCGGCCATTAATAGTCCAAGCTCCTCCTAATGGTCCCTGTTATATTCCGCTATTTACCCAGGGGAGTAAATAGCTGCTGCAATAATACATAAATATATCACATCAATACAGTATTTGATTTCTAAATAAAAATTTTGTAATCATTATTAAATTGGGATTTTCATTTTCTGCATACAATCTTTGCTTAAATTCATTGGCAAATACATTCAAAATATTTATATATTTTGTTCTACACTCAGATATATAGTATGATTTGTAAATAGAAAAACTTAATATTGTTAAAAAATAATTAAACCAGAAATATGACTCATCAAACATTTTTTACCCTAAAGTAAGGTGCTTTAATGTTATCTTAAAAGATATATTACATTTAATGAGAATTTAATATATTTTCCCCAAAAATCTGCCAGACAAGAACAAGATATGAAACAATGTTGATAATCTTCAACATTTCCAAAAAGGTTACAACAATCATTGTCAGTTATTTTCAATTGCAATAACAGTTTTTTAGTTGGAATGATATACTGAATAAATTTCCACCTAAATATTTTCAATTTATTCTCTTGTATATATGCAAAAATGAATTTACATATCTTATCAACAGACAAAAATTCTTTTACGTTTAAAAATCTGAACCACTTACTTCAACCGATAGATGGCTCGAATTTATTTTCTATGAAAAACTCATATACACATTTATTTGATATAGCGGAAATATCTAGATTATTCCATAAAATTTTTCTGTCTTTTGAAGTTAACCACACTCTTAACAGAATTATCTGATTTTAAAATTACTTTCCACTCTTTTGGTAGAGATTGTCTAAGAATATTAATTTCAGCCATCCAATTTGATTTATTTTTTAATTTGTTCATAAAAATTTCTTGTGAAATACATCCATTCTCGTCAATTATGTCATTTACATAAAAAATGTCACTTTTGATCCAGTTTTCAAAAACTAAAGTTTTATTTCCAAAATTGATATATCTATTATTCCACAATAATTGCTTCCTTATTTCTGTAAATGTGGTAGGCCTTTTTAATTTGTCACAATGTGATATATTCCAACATTTCACTATTTCTTTGTAAAATTCAGGAAATATGTTTCAATATTCATGAACATTAACATTATTCGTCTGAAAAATTAACCAATTTATAGCAAAAGCATTGAAATATTTTAGAGGTATAACTTTCCAATTAACCACATCGTCATTTACTAATCGTTTAACCCAATAGACTTTTAGAGATCTAAAATAACTCTTAAAGTCAGTCATTTGTAAACCCCCATGTTTATAAAACCCGATTATTGTATTCCGTTTTACTTTGTCTGGTTTGTCGTTCCAAATGAATCTAAAACATCTACTCTCTATTTGTTTTAAATAACTATTTGGTACCATACAAACAGACCCAATGAATGTAAATATTGGTAAAATAAGTGCCTTAATTATCAAAATCTTTCCTAAAATTGAGAAGTTTCTTTTTTGCCACGCATCAAGCAACTTATTCATTTTATTTATTCTATTTTCCCAGTTTAATTTTTCAATCTTTTTTTACAACAGCCAAAGTACAACCCAAGAGCTTTTACTGGTCCATTTGTCCAATTAATTTCTGCAATTTTATCTCTGCACGATTTTAATTTTCCTACCCACATTCCCTCCGTTTTATTTCTATTTAATTTTAATCCCGAGAAAGACCCAAATATTTCTATTTCGTTCATTGCCAGCTCGATATCTGGTTTTGAATTACAAAACAAGGTAGTATCATCCGCCAACTGAGAAATTTTTATACTGTGATTTTGTTGGTCTATTTTGATATTAATCCCATTAATACCTTTGTTGCTCCTCAACCTTGAAGCCATTATTTCTACGGATAAAGGAAAAAGCAAAGCAGAAAGAGGACATCCTTGTCTTATTGCTCTCGTATTTTCAAAGACCTCGGAAATCCATCCATTATTCATTACACAAGTTTGTATAATGCCGTATAGAGTTTTAACCCACCCAATAAAAGAATCATTTTAAAAAAATTTAAAAGAACCCAAAATGTTTTAAAACAGTTAGCATATAATTCAATTCCAACGAGTGAAAAGCTTAAGAAAAATCCACGAATACTACTGCCCCTTCAATTGTTTTTGTACTATTCAGTATAGTCTATAATATCTTGTATTTGTCTAAGATTAAAACCTATGAATCTCCCTTCTACATAGCCTGTCTGATCGTTATTAATCATATCTGGAAGAATTTGTTTCAAACGTTGCGCAAGAACATATGACAACAGTTTTAAATCAACATTCAGTAGAGAAATGGGTCGATAATTATCTAATGAATTTTGAAAAGAAGTGATAGTACACTTGTGCGTTGTGAATACGTGAGGTTCTGCTCTTTATAACCTACATTAAGAACTGTAAATATAATCTTCTTACGTTTTCCCCTAAATGTCCTATAAAACTCTACTGTTAAACCATCCAATCCCGGAGACTTATTTAGTTTCATTTTAAAGATTGCTTTAGTGCATTCCTCAACTGTGATATCCCCATCACAAATAGAATGATTAATTTCATTTATTTTTGGAGTACGATCTGTATCAAATATATACTGATCGCTTAGTTCTTTGTCTGGGTTCCTCGATGAATATAATTTTTCGTAATAAGTCTTTATACACCTCAAAATATCCCCCTGGTCTGTAATAACCTCTCCTTCCCTTGATTTTAATTTATTAATTGATTTTTTAATTTTTCTCTGTTTTTCTAAACCAAAGAAATATGAATTATTTTTTTCATCAAACTCAATCCATTTTTCCCTAGATCTAATTTGTGCCCCTTTAGCTTTTTGTTCGTAAATTTTGCCAATTTCAGTTTCGAGCTCATATATTTCTCTATTTATATGATCAACATCACTTTCCCGTTCGTCCCTTAGTAATAAATTACCTTCCAATTTTCTTTCCAACTTTCGTAAATTCTCCCTAGTTTTTTTTATCTTTCACTACAATATTCTGCAATTGCCTCCCTTACTCTCAATGTATATAAATCCCACTCTAATTGTATGTTTTCAGAATCATGTTTCTCAATAAAACACCTATCGATTAAATTATTGATTAAATTTTGGTAGGCAATATCGCTTGAAATTGACTGATTAATTTTCCAATATCCCCTTCTCTTTTCTGAAGTACTACTTTTAAATTTTAAATATACACTCTGATGGTCTGTTGAATTTATAATTGCTGGTTTAATTTTACAACAGTCTATGTATGGAACAAAATCATGCCCGATGAGAATCATATCTATGCGACTTGCTTGTGATTTATCTTTTCTTCGCCAATTAAACTGTTGTTTATTCTCATTTAAAAATCTCCAAATAACGGACAATTTGTTATTTTTTATCAATAATTTTAAACTATTAACATGTTGATTGTTTTGCACCTCTATCCGGTGTTTTTCCTATCAATAGATTTTAAATTATCGTTAAAATCTCCCCCGATCACCGGAATCCCTACCCTGTGCTCCCTAAGTGTAAAATTTACCTTTTTGAAGAACGCATTTCTATTAGTTTTACAGTTAGGTGCATACAAGTATATTGAAGTAAAAATATTGTCATCAATTTCAACGTTTAGTAAGATAATTCTCCCATCTCCATCCGTAAATTTATCAAGAAGTCTATAATTTAACGACTTTTTAAATACTATAGTCACCCCTCGACTTGAAGAAAAAACCATGACTGCAATATATATCGAACTCGTTCTTATTTCTTATTTCCGTTTCAATATTTACATCGAAATGTGTTTCTTTAAAAAACAAATTGAACATTTTTGTGTTTTAATCCACTCAAACACTCTATATCTTTTTCTCTACTATTTATACCGTTTACATTTAAACAATTTGAATTTATTAGATTTTGTGAACCCATAAAAAGAAATAAAGTTTCTAGTCAAAATATATAAAAATATATCATTTAAGAACCACATATTCAAACTAGATGTTGTCGGAAACGACAGCTATCCCCGCACTCC
>MJUU01028481.1:0-11027 GCA_002080025.1 Modiolus philippinarum
AGGTAAGGGTGGCACAAAGTGGGTGCCACGCAGCCCAAAAGGGACTGTATGCTCGGGTTTGATATGATATCAGAAGAAATATAACAGTACTGAAAATAGGTCGAAATTCTACTTTGGAATAAGTCAATACCTTGCAATTAATTTTTTTACATCCTGCAAAATATAACCTCAAACTGATGATGAATCGGTTGCAAAAGTTTGGTATTGAAAAGGGTTGCTTTTTTCACGTAAGCAAAATCTATGAATATGGTTGGTCTAAATATTACTTTACGCACATCAGTACCCCCCTGTTTACAAACTATAGCATACCGTTTGAATCATAAATAAAGCATACAATATCGCGTCAGGATCGTCGTTCCCCGGTATTTGAACAAGCCTGGTTGTTGGCTTCGGTCATTAGGCAAACCATTCATTTGGTCATTAGACTAACCATTCGTTTGGTCATTTGACAGTTCCGGTTCCAAGAAATTCAAACTGCCAACATATAACGAAAATGTCAATGCAAAAGAAATATAACATAAATCGATACATTCACAGGTAGTTTAATATTCCCTTAGTATAATTCTGTAGTAGAGCAGAGTCGGCAGTTATCGACAGTTTAAGAGTGAATGGGTTATTTTTCAAATGTAGATCATGAACTGGTTAAATCTTATACCGGGAAATATACAAAGAGGTTGTCTTCTTTATTCTTTTGCCAGATCCGGGCTGGACTCTTTAGAATTGCGAGTGGTGTATGGAAATTTAAAACGTCTTTCTCGGAGGCAGTTATCGACAGGTGGAGGCAGTTATCGACAGTCACCTTTATGCATGTCATAAAACGTTATTAAAACCCTAAAAATGAGGTCAAATAAAATAATATGTATATGTCAGTCTCTTTAGCCTAAATTTGAAGCGTGGTCATCCTAAAAGGATTATTCGGGTGTGTCCGGTAATGTAAAATCAGAAAAAAATCAAATAAAATATTTGAAACAACGAAATGTAAGGAACATACGGTATTTGAGGGCAATATATTAACGGAAACACAAAAAAAAATTAAGCTTTGACAAATAAAATTATTTTTTCTTGACGCTTTTAATTTTTCCCGACGCTTTTTGCCTTGCAGGGCGCTCTCGTACACTTTTAAGCGTACATCCAAAAATACGGATTATAATAGTAGGTAACGGTTATATGCAGGAATACAAATTGTTGTCCTTGTATTACCTTGAGCACCCTATGCCTGATGCCTTAGAATACATATCCCCGGGGCCATTTAGGGCTTACTATATGGTGTGAGGTTCCTCACTGTGTTGAAGACCATATGGTGACCCCTAGATGTTTTTTTTTGGTCGTTTTAACCTGGATATGGGATGTTGTCTCCTTGACATTTACCCCATTTCCTTTCCTTTTCATATATCCCGTTATTTTTATCGGTTTTTATTTTCGGTCATTAAATGAAGTAATAAGACCGTTAGTTTTAATTTATGTTGGTTTTAAGATTCTTTGACGACGTCTGGTTGCTAAAATGACCATGGATCATATGTGTATATTAAAGTTATACAAAGGCTGTATATCGCCTGGAGTCAAAGTGTTCTAAAGACATGCATTTTTGATTGCAGATCCAACTTCTACTTTCACATTTTAATTTCTGATGTAGCACTTACGTTGCTACGTCCTTGTTCTGATGAATAAGTAATCAAGGACGAATTTACTGTAAATTAAAGTTTCTGAAAATGGCTATTTTGGCAAACTATTAGCGTTTCGGTGCATATAAAAAACAAAAAGATGTAGAAAATACCATGAAGAATTAACGAAATGCGATGGAAAGTCCTTTTTGCCCGTCTCGGACAAATACACAGAAACCTACATTAATTTTGTTAATGTATTCAAGTAAAATATACTCACGAAAGAGTTACCGTTATTTTAATGCCTTTCCTGTGTATCCGAAAATGGTTATCAACCGCGTTTTAGTCGACTTTCCCGCAGTGTGTAAAAGCTAAAGGAGAACAAATAACCCAATAGAGCCAAATCAGCACAGGACTCAAGGTTGATCAATAGTAGCGACTGATAAGCCTAGCGACCATGCAGCAAGGAGATTTTGTTCTGAAAACCAATAAAGAAATTAAGAAAACAAACTACTGCAAATATGTTCCAGCAACCATGATAAGGAAATTAACTTGATTCGATTTATGGATTTATGAATAACAGGAAACTCCCAAAATGGCTGAAAAATACATTTACATACCAATGTCTACAAAAGAAATGCAAAAGAGAAAAAAAGCAAACAAAAGACAAATGTACACAACTTTAAAAATCTTGAGAACGTCTTTATCAGAAATATACATGTATCAACTGCATGCGTAGAAAGAGGCAATATGCTTTAGCCTTATTTGATCGGCAAACCAAAAAGTAACTGACACACAAAAATATAAACTATGAAAAAATGGCTAACGGGAAAATGAAAACAGCTAAAAAATCAGCTCTGCCGGAAAAAACTTATAAGAAGTCTTCATATTAGGTACTCAAGAGATGGACAGGGCCGAGTTTGGACCCCTGGTGCCGACATCAGAAGAAATTATTCATCCAGGCAATTTGGTGATTTTCCGAAAGGGTCCAATGTTACTGTATGTTTTTGTTGGATCGGAACGAAATGAGCAATTCATGTCAAGGAACTTCCATACATTATGCCTGTAACGTTTGGTTTAAGAGATGAACTAAAAATGTAATTTTCCCGTAGGGTCCATCTTTAAACTTGCAGCTATATTTTTTGTCACATCCGACCGAAACGACCAATTTTTGTGAAGGACCTTGTCTACAGCTTAGTAAAAATTGTTTCCATTGTTTCAGCTTGAGGGTTAAAGGAAATTTACCAAGATAATAATTTTTTAAGAAATTTTATTCTAACTTCTTCATTTTGTAAGTTGATTACCTCCCATCCCTTAGTTTTATTATGTCCCCTTTTAAAATTATCACTTTTCATTATATCTTATTTTTTTAATTAAAGACACCACAGAAAGTCTGTTGATGTACATAATAAGAACTATTTGATGTATAGTACTTGTTGTAGTAATTAAAACAATATTTCTGGATGAGCAATAAAACTTTTGTAGCTATTTTTGTATTTCAATCATACCAAATAAGTGATTTTATTTTCTACACACGTTCGAAAATAAATCTTTTCTTGGCTACTATCAAAGTTTCAATAGGGTTGTGCGTACGACTGAATCAAGATTATGGATTTAATATACGAAAGGATATTCAATTATATCATGACATGCCACTTGAATTTTATTATATTTAACCATAGAGTGTTCCCTGCTGGCAGCCATCTTTGATAAGGTACGGACCAGCAAGATACCTCTTTGGACACGACCACAAAGGACTATTGCGACTATGTAAAAGAATGGTTAACAGAAACACCTACAATGGCTGAAAATTTTAATTACATACCAATCTGCCAGGGAACTACACAGAAACGGAAAACATGTATAAGACAAACGTAGACAACGATAGGAACTCGGGTCCAATTTTAAAACTACGTTCCCTCCTGGAGGCCATCTTAAGTGAATGTAGCACAGACTGCTGGATAACTTTTTGAACGTGACATTCTAAGGACCATTGTGACGAAGTTTGGTTATAATTGAACTGTTGGTTTCTGAGAAGATCTTTGAATGTGTTTTCCATAAGGTCCAATGTCAAAACTATGTCCCCCGCTAGCGTCCACCTTGGATGAAGTAAGGACCTGTCGAACACAATTCTAAAGGGGACCACACAAGGCCTTTGTGATCAAGCTTGATGGTCCTTTGATTTCAGAAGATATTTTTTGTATGAAAAGTTTGCGACAGACGGGCGAATGACGGAAGGCAAGTGATAGCAAACGTTCACCCTGGCATCGCCAAGTGAGCTAAAAACGTTAACTTCCGAACTTAGGTCAGTCAATGCTGTTTTAACATTTATGCTTCATGCAAAGTAATATGAGGCAAAATTCTTAAAAAAAAATTAAATTAGATTAATGGAAAATTAATACATGTGCAATTACAGCAAAGTGGTCAAAATTTAAAAATCATTTGTTCAGATCAAATCAAAACATTGAAAATAATATATGATGGTCATTTCAAGTTTTCATACGACAGAGCTAATTCTCAAAAATATGATTTTTTAGTTTTTTCCGACAAAAACGTTTTATGATTCTCTTCAAAATCATTAGGGACCTTTTTTAATCAAGTCCAACACTGTGCTTAAAACTTATAAAAATCTGTGAAGTGATTCAACATAAAGGTGATTTTCAGAATATGCTTTTTTTCATATAAAAACTATGTTTTTGTCAATTTTTTTTCAGATGTCCCTAAAAAAAACAAAAGGGAGCTTCCTTTGGTCAAGACCAATCTAGTCTATAAAAATCATATAAATCCCTGAAGCAATAATAATTTATTGTACGACATAGAGCTAATTCTCAAAATATGCANGTCAAAGGTCATCAAAGTCAAAGGTCAAGGTCATAGCCAAATTTTGGTCTTTTTTAGGTAAAATCTCCAAAATGAAAAGAGATAGATGATTAAATAAATTACAGAAAATGTAAATACCATTGAGATCTACATTTCTTTCATTGGGTCCAACACTTTTAGACCATTGGTTTGGACTTATGGCCCAAAAACATTTTTCGAAGTCCGATTTTAGGGTTTTTTGCTAATATCTCAAAAACTATTAAAGATACAAAGAAACTATAAGAAGATAAAATGTTCAGTTCAATATGGCCGACAAAATGGGGTCAAGGTCAATGGTCAAGGTCCTTAGCAACAACTTTATTAACCATAAAAGTCCATAGCAACCATATGCAAAAAGTTTTGTAATGTTGTAAAGTAGAAATAAATGACATTGCCAACCAGAAGTGACTTTCATATCCTGAGCAACAAGCTTATTTTTCGAAAAATTCCTTAGCAACCGTTGAGCAAAAGACTAATAAAGGTCAGAACTTTTGTTTACATAACATTTTTGACCGAAATAGACATCAAAATCAAACCGAAGTATGTAATCATGGTGAAAACTGGTGAAAGACCTTGCAATTGTTCTCTGAACAATTGACCTTTTAATTATTATTCTTTTTCTTCCGTAACCCCTCCGGACAGCTGAACTACACGACATATCCTTACGAAACTTAGTGGGATATATCGGTCTGACAATAGGACCTCAAATCAGAAACCGGTATGCCGATCTATTTTTAGTAACGGAGTTATCTGCCCGACACCGAAAACCCTTGTGTTCAGATCTCCTCTGAAACCGTAACCGATATCAAAATTCTGAATGGGGGAAAATGTTTGATTCAGCGTAAGGAAGATTTATCACGCAAAAAAATTTTTTGGGGTCGCGACCCCGGTTACGCGTTTTTGACCCCTTAATATTCAAATTTTTCAAAGTTATTAGATTTACACCAAATTTGGTTTTCAGGTAGCTTTCATGATCCTGATTGCAAATTTGGGGTCAAAAAAAAAATTTTGTCCGCCATTTTCAAAATGGCCGCCATTCAAATTTTTGTTTTCGGAATATCTCGAAAACGAAAAATAATTTCTGAAAATATTATATTGGAAAAATACTCCTCTGATTGAGATCTACATTTTATTCAATAGGTGCGAAACTCTGCGGTGAACCGTTTTGAAGTTATAGCCCTTGACGCATTTCGGTAAATCGGTTTTTCGTGAATAACTTTGAAAAGCTTACAGATAATATAGTAAACATATATATTTAAAGTGATCAGTGTGAAAAGAGCTTCAATTTCAGTACCAGGTTGAAGGTCATCGGTGACCTTTGACCTTATTAGGGGATAAACTCAGAAACCATAATAGATAGCTGAAAAAGTATATCAGCAAAAATGTTCAACTAATGAACGGCTACATTTGTTTCAATTGGACCAAAACTCTCAGATGACTCCCTAAAGAGTTATTGCCCTTGACGCATTTCGGAAATTGGTTTTTTACATATACCTTTGAAACGGTTACAGATAGTATAGTCAAGTAACATATCAAATTAATCAGTAAGAAGAGACCTTCAATTTGAGCACAAGGTCAAAGGTCATCAAGGTCAGAGGTCAAGGTCATAGCTAATTTTTTAGGTTTTTTTCAGTTATTTGTCATAAAATTCCTTATCAACAATACCTGAAAAGTTTTGTAATGATGTGAGAAGGAAATAAATGCAATTACCAACCGGAAGTGACTTTCATGGAATCATGGTGAAAACTGGTGAAAGACCTTGCAATTGTTCTCTGAACAATTGACCTTTTAATTATTATTATTATTATTATTATTATTCTTTCCGCCACCGATGACAAAAAAAAACTACGCGACATATCACGTCGATACTTTGTGAGATGATTCGGTCATAAATTGGGAAATCAAAACCGAGGGCCACGTATCGATCTATTTTTAGTAACGGAGTTATCTCCCCAAACACTGTTTATCTTGTGTTCAGATCTCCTCGTAAACCGTAACAGATATCAAAATTCTGAATGGGGGAAAATGTTCGATTCATCCTCAGGATGATTTGTCATGCAAAAAAAAATTTTGGGGTCGCGACCCCGGTTACGCGTTTTTGACCCTTAAATATGCAATTTTTTCAAAGTTGTCAAATTTTGATGAAACTTGGTTTCCAGGTAGCTCTAATGATCCTGATTACAAATCCGGGGTCAAAATTTTTTTACGTCCGCCATTTTCGCGATATCTCGGAAACGATAAAAAATTTCTGAAAACATTATATTGCAAAAATGTTCCTCACATTGAGATCTACATTTGATTCAATAGGCGCGAAACACTGCGGTGAACCGTTTTTGAGTAATAGCCCTTGACGCGTTTGCGTAAATTGGTTTTTTGCGAATAACTTTTAAACGCTTACAGATAATAAAGTACACATTTATATTTAAAGTGATCAGTGCGAAGAGAGCTTTAATTTGAGTACCAGGTTGAAGGTCATCGGTGACCTTTGACCATGACCTTTGACTTTGTTAGGGGATAAACTCAGAAACCATTATAGATAGCTGAAAAAGTAAATCATAAAAAACGTTCAACATATCAAGGGCTACATTTGTTTCATTTAGACCGAAACTCTCCGATGACTCCCTAAAGAGTTATTGCCCTTTACTCGTTTCGGAAAATGGTTTTTTACATATAAGTTTTAAACCGTTAGAGATAGTATAGTCAAGTAACATATCAAATTAATCAGTAAGAAAAGATATTCAATGTGAGCACAAGGTCAAAGGTCATAGCCCTTTTTTTAGGTTTTTTCCTTAGCAACCATTGAGAAAAAAACAGAATATGTTCAGTTCTTTTGATTACCGGTACATCACATTTTTTTTTACCAAAATCAAACTCAAACATGAAATGGTGAAAACTGGTGAAAGACCTTGCAATTGTTTTCTGAACAATTGACCTTTTAATTGGTTACAGCGTCTTTAATTATATCAAAACATGCTTGCCAGTTTATTTTTGAAGGCGGGCGATATTTAGGCCCTTTTCTAAGAATTGTCTGACTTCCTTATCTACAATGATGTTAAGATTCCCCGTTAATATATGTCCAGAAGGGTAATAGCGATATGGTGACGTGGAACAGTCTCAGCTGCTTGGGTAGTTCTTCTCGAAATTAGCATCACAGGTAATAGAAGAGTAATTGAAAAAAATGTTTCTAGTAGGTTTTTATATAAGAAAAGGAAATGACAGGCATGTCCTGGTTGTCAAAATAGACGGGTACAAGCTTTTGAATATCTGGGTCCCGAAAAATGCCTGCAATATCAATGAGGTCAGTTCCTTTATTAATGTATTGCATTTTCAAAAACTGTTTTACGTGCTCATCGGGTTTGTCGATTCTCGGATAAAGTCGATAAAAGCAGAAAGCATCAATAATTTTGGAACATTCATAGAGCGGACTATTAACAGACATATTATCACACTCCAAAGAGATTTTGTAAAGTTGTGTTACAGGAATTGAACAAACTATGCCGCCCATTGTTTTTGAAAACAGTATATGGATTTTTTATACTATGTTTTTACGTTTGTTTTTGATGTTATAATTCACTCTTCGACCATGTGACCTGCGATGGCGTAATTTCGGAGAAGAAATTCCCATGATGTCAATAGAAGCACACCGAGAAATGTTTCCCTGACCCATGATGTTGTCATTCAACCCTAGTGGATAAGCTGCCTGAAGTTTTTTTATCCAAGATAGTTCGCATTCTCTTCTAGATCTTACAAATTCTGTTTTTGATTGATCGGGGGATTTTTCTATAAGTTCTAACGGTTGTATATTGATATTATTTTTTATCGTGATTATAGATAGAACAGTGTTGGTAGATATATGATCTAAACTTTTTTGGGGAAGGGATACGATACAAATGTTCCTGGGTACGTCGTTGTAATGGACGACATGTTTCACCAACGTACTGATTTACTTCAGGAAATCAAATATACCAGGCCGGCCGTTTTTCAAGAGATGTCAATGGGGAATTGGATGGTAAATTTCCTACCATTGACATTTCATTTGACAGTGTTTTCCTGGACGAGGCGAGAACATGTGGCATATTTCCTGGCGTCGCACTTTTGAATTTTAGAGAATCCACGATTGCTTTTGTTAAAAAGTGATGCTGGTGTGTATTTAGATTTTTGCAAAGAGTGGCATATTTTAGGTATTTTTAACGGAGTGAGTCTGACTATAGGATTTAGTGCTGAAGGTGGTAGATTTGTCAAATTAGAGTGTGAAGGCGCAATCGTGGATTTGACGTAGCGTTTTCTTAAATTGTATCTAGATTGTATCATGTATTTTTACCTAAAAACTCGACTACAAATCATAACAATGTAACTTTGAAGAAACTGTCATTGCCAATGTCATCTGTATATCAAAAATAAATCCCTTAAACACCACAATCACGGGGAATCGTTTTACCAACTCCACACTGCAGTTGTAACTAAAGGGCATAATAAATGTTAAGAATGGATAACAGGAAACACCTACAATGGCTGAAAATTATAATTACATGCAACAATTTGCAAGGGAACTACACAAGAAAAACACGTATAAGACAAAAGACAAACGTAGACAGCGATAGGAACTCGGGACAGCCGGACTTTGTACCGGCACTAGCAAAAGCCAGCGGTAGTGTTAAACCGGCTTATGGGTACTCAAACCTCCCCTTTATCTGTCTAAAAATCTGTCCTTTATCGGTGCTGACCCAAAATCCATTTTCGGGTCAGCAGCGAAGAACTGACTACTGGGTTGGTGAATACCCCTGGAGATAAACAGTCCACCAGCAGAAGCTTCGAAATAACAAAATAACGAAGTTATTGTCAATTTAGTTTCTGTAAATGACCATTTCGACAACTTATGTCTCTTCAGTGCAGATCAAATCAAAAACTTTGGAAGATCATGAGACCATCTTCTGAGGGGCGGAAATGAAATATCGCAATAGCCTCCATCAATTCTTAGTAAATCATTTTCAAATTTTGTAGAAAAAATCATAGATGTATATTTTATTCGATCAAAATGATAGACACTCACTATTGTCTACTTTAACCGCGACATAAATTTATTGCAAATCATTTACTAAACTCAAAATGTAAACATGTGATGCGTTAAGGCGAAGTGTACGTAATTAACTACTCCAACGATTTTTTCTTAATTTCGTATACAAATAGTGCATGGAAATATATAACAGAAAATCGAAAAAAATTGGGGGGTCACCGTTTTAATTTTCGAGATATGACTATTTGAAGTTTACTGCACGAAACACTAAAATTACAAAGGATATATAGGGAAAAATCGTAAATATCGGATTGTACATTTACTTAAATCATGCTTGCAAATTTATTTATCCAACAATTTTTTTGAAAATTTGATATTTTATTTAAAAATTAATTTCGAATTCATTGATGTAAAGAAAGTCCTTAGCAACCGTGCTCGTTTTCAAGATATATCGCTTTGAATGATGCATCTTGATGTAAAAAATGCGTTTTTCCGGCGACGTTATTGAAGACGTTGCTTTTTTACTTTCGCGTTTGTTGACTTCCGTGTACTGTTGTCGTTATTTTATAAACACCAACATTTAAAACATAATAAAAACAAGACTTTTAACTGTTGTAGTACAAGAAATTTTAGTTCGATTATTACTTCTCGAATTTATCAATTGCATATATGAAATTTCTAAATCGTTCGAACTTTATTATCTTTTTGCGCTTTGCTATTGTATCAAACTTTATATTTTTTAAAAATAGAAGTAAAACGTACATTGCATTAATTTATATAAAATTAGAATAATGACAAACAGCCTCTCTGCCGGAAGACGATACTAAGAAATATAGCCATTCATCGATGAACTTTGTTCCTATGTTGGACCTAGTCCTACAATATAAGACTCCGTGAGGCGCGATATTTACTTGCCATGTTTTAATTTCATATTTCCTTTTCATTATTTTTTGTCTTTTTCTTTTTATCGTTATTTATTGACAGGCACAGCCATCAGAAACAAAAATGTCAATAAATAACGATAAAAAGAAAAAGACAAAAAATAATAAAAAGGAAAAATTAAAACATGGCAAGTAAATATCGCGCCTCACGGAGTCTTATATTGTAGGACTAATGTAGGACCATTTTCAAAATATGCCCAAATATGTTGTAAGTTGGTCTATGATTACATGTAATGTGCTTCCTATGAAATAAAAATATTTATGCTACACTTGTAAAAGGGCGGGAAAATTGAAAGTGCTCCAAATTGCATGAAATTTTACAGGAAGGTTGTGTATGAAGGGTAGAACATATTTTGAGGTAAACAATTTTCAAAATGGCGTTCCTTGCCATGGAAACTGAAAAAAGGCGGGAAAATTAAAAGTGCTCCAAATCGCATGAAATTTCAGAGGAAGGTTGTGTATGAAGTGTAGAACATATTTTTAGAATAAAAAATCTGTTAGGATGGCGATCCATGGGAGGTTTGGGCGACTTTTGTGTTTCGCTTTGCGAACACAGTTATTACTTGTTTCTCTTGTTTTTGTTTGCGTTTTTTTTATTCACTCAAACCTTTT
>MJUU01028481.1:42017-54276 GCA_002080025.1 Modiolus philippinarum
CTACGAAATATAAACTGACTTACGTTTGACGACTTCAAAAATTCGCTCAATCTGCTGTCTTCNGCAATATTCTGTAGTTTTATTGGAGTGTAAAAGGGTAGACCGTAGCACATTTTGAATGAAGAGCGCTAGCGCTTCATGTGAAAAATGTGCTACGGTCCACCCTTTTACACGACAATAAAACTACAAAATATTGCATTCAATACTTATAATTACATTCTGTAAATCGAATACAAATCTTCACGCTAGTTAACTTAATAAAATTTGTGGATGATACACAATTTCCTAGTTTAGATTACTCCACCGTCTTTGTTTACATTTGTTGTTGTCAAGGAGTCGCGTGCTGTTGTAGTTTTACTGACTGATAATACACAGTTACGGAAATGATCGGAAGTACTCGTAACCAATCAAATACTTTGATTTCAATACGAAACAAAATGAATGTAATTATTAAAGTGTGATTACAATCTGTACTCACATATGACCTATAAACAAGACGGTTTACCTGGAAACATAGATAATTACCTTGGTCTACTCCAAATAATCTAGGGCTAAAGTCAGAGGTTATCCGCAGTAACATATCAGTTGCACGTCCTGTGGTTGTTACTGTCATGGTGTCCAACGAATTTACAACCTCTTGAAAAGTACAAATCTACGAAATATAAACTGACTTACGTTTGACGACTTCAAAAATTCGCTCAATCTGCTGTCTTCTTCTTGAGTTTTCAGCATGTGCGTGTGGACAACTGTTACAACCGTTTTTGTAATAAACAACCGTTTTTGTAATAAATTTTTTTCCTATGAAATTTTTATGACTAAATGCTTCAATTGTCTTATCTTATTGATGAAAAATTGGAAATTAGCAGAACAAACTATGAACACGATACTATAATTCAAGTTATTACAAAAAACGTTATTACAAAAACCGTTACGAATGTGACAACCGTTTTTGTAATAATTACCATTTTTGCAATAATTGCTCTTTTTCGTATCAACCGTTTTTGTAATATTTTTTTATGTATCGAATACTTGTTCCCTTGCTTTAGTTGTATACTTCTATTGATGAATAATATAAAACTAGTGTCCCTGGCATTGGAAATTAAATTATTACAAAAAGCGTTATTACAAAAAACGTTGAATTTGTCTCAACCGTTTTTGTAATAAACAACCGATTTTGTAATAATTGTTTATACGATGTAATTTTTGTAATAATTGTTTATACTATGGAATTGTAATGGTCCATCAATGTTATTGATGAAAACTAGAAAGAAACGTTTTGCCTAGTATGTATCGAATACTTGTTCCCTTGCTTTAGTTGTATACTTCTATTGATGAATAATATAAAACTAGTGTCCATGGTATTGGAAATGAAATTATTACAAAAAGCGTTATTACAAAAAACGTTGAATTTGTCTTAACCGTTTTTGTAATAAACAACCGATTTTGTAATAATTGTTTATACTATGTAATTTTTGTAATAATTGTTTATACTATGTAATTGTAATGGTCCATCAATGTTATTGATGAAAACTAGAAAGAAACGTTTTGCCTAGTATCCCTGTTTTTTTGTTGTTTCCGATGTTGCCATTGTCCTTCGACTATTCGTTTTGGATTTACGTTTCGGTTCTCACTTTCTATAATGAAAAAAAAAATAATTTACTGACTCAGAAGCACAGTCTTGAAGAAAAACAACGAATAGTTATTAGGTTAAACAGTTAACACACTAATGATGAGATGTTTGGATTCTTGCATTCTCATGGAAGAAAATAAAGACTGTAATTCTTCGTGTCGATTTTTGCAGAGAAAATTTTATTTCAGAAAGCGCCATTATCAAAGAGGGTCAAAAACAAAGCAGTGGAATTGAAATTACCGTTTTTTGTTATCTTTTTTTCTGTATGAATTATAACAGTTATGTTTCAATACTTAAGTTGTCTGCTTATATTGATGAATAATATAAAACTAGTGTCCCTTGTATTGGAAATGAAATTATTACAAAAAGCGTTATTACAAAAAAAAGTTGAATGCATCTCAACCGTTTGTGTAATAAACAACCCTTTTTGTAATAATTGTTTATACTATGTAATTGTAATGGTCAATCAATGTTATTGATGAAAACTAGAAAGAAACGTTTTGCCTAGTATGTATCGAAGACTTCCCTTGCTTTAGTTGTATACTTATATTGATGAATAATATAAAACTAGTGTCCCTGGTATTGGAAATGAAATTATTGCAAAAAGCGTTATTACAAAAAAACGTTGAATGCGTCTCAACCGTTTTTGTAATAAACAACCGATTTTGTAATAATTGTTTATACTATGTAATTGTAATGGTCCATCGATGTTTTTGATAAAAAAGGAGAAAGAAACGTTTTGCCTAGTATCTCTGTTTTTTTTTGTTTCCGATGTTGCCACTGTCCTTCGACTATTCGTTTTGGATCTACGGTTCGGTTCTCATTTTCTATAATGAAAAAAAATAGTTTACTGACTCAGAAGCACAGTTTTGAAGAAAAACAACGAATAGTTATTAGGTAAAACAGTTAACACACTAATGATGAGATGTTTGGATTCTTGCATCCTCCTGGAAGAAAATAAAGACTGTAGTTCATCATGTCGATTTTTGTAGAGAAAAATTTATTACAAAAAGCCCTATTTTCAAAGAGGGTCATTCGGACAGAAGAGGAATTGAAATTACCGTTTTTGGTATAATTTTTTATGCCCCCAGATCGAGGATCGGGGGCATATTGTTTTTGTCCTGTCTGTTTGTCTGTGCGTCCGAAACTTTAACCTTGGCTATAACTTTTGAACCGTGTAAGGTAGATTTTTCATACTTGGCAACTGTATAGATCTTTTCATACTTGGCAACTGTATAGATCTAGTTAAGAGGAACATAAATATGCAAAAAAAAAAAGGTCAGGTCAAAGGTCAAGGTCACAGAGGTCAAAAAGGGGTAGAAATGGGTATTTCCATATAATTTACTGTAGAATCTGGGGGCATATGTAGTGTTTCACAAACACATCTTGTTTTCTCTATTAATTATGACAGTTAAGTTTCAATACTTAAGATGTCTGCTTATATTGATGAATAATATGAAACTAGCGTCCCTGGTATTGGAAATGAAATTATTACAAAAAGCGTTAATACAAAAAATGTTGAATGCGTCTCAACCGTTTTTGTAATAATTGTTTATACTATGTAATTGTAATGATCCATCAATGCTTTTGATGAAAACTAGAAAGAAACATTTTGCATAGTATATCTGTTTTTTGTGGTTTCCGATGTTGTCATTGTCCTTCGACTATTCGTTTTGGATTTACGGTTCCGTTCTCAATTTCTATAATTAACCAAGTTATTATAAAAGCGTTATTACAAAAAACGTTGAAGGAGTGAAAACCGGTTAGTAATAAACAACCGTTTTTGTAATACTTATTTTTCAAAACAGAATTTGAATGTTAATACGCTAGAGTTTTCTACTTTTATTGTTAAATATAAAACTGGCAGTAAAAACAATAAAAACTGTCTGACTGGAACAGTAAAGTATATGAGAACCAAGGCGTTGGTTCAGAGAAAAAAATGAATCAATAATAAGTGAAACACAAAGACACAAAGACATCATATTAATAAGGCACAGAGAAGAAAATAAATGATACCCATATGAAGTAGTACAACACAGACATCTTCTTGATGAAGAACAACAATAAAAGCGTTGTTCCATTGCTGTGTTTTACTATGTATTTGTAGAGATTTTGTCTCATTTGCATTTACTCCAGATCCCTTCATTGTTAATGATAAATAAAAATATTTTAAAAACGCATTATTTAAAAAAAGCTTACTAAATAACAAAATACCAAAGTTACTGTTAAAAGATTTCAATGTTTAATTTGTCTTCTGTTCTTGCTGAAAAGTGTAAAACTAGCAAAAAACACTATATCACTGGAATGGTAAAATAAGTTGAAGAAGAGCTGTCGGTTCAAAAACAAAACAAAAATAATCTTGAAACAATGGAAACACCAAAAATCTAAAGACATCACTTTATTAAGGGAGAGAAAAAAAATGAATACGCAACACTGACATGCTAAATCAAGTTATTGCAAAAACGTTAATGGGAAAAAAATTAAGAGATTTATATATGATCAATGTAAAAGTAGTTGAAAAACTGTCTTTCTGATATAGTAAGACAAGTTATTACAAAAAAAAAAAAACATTTAAAAAAATGGTTGAATGAGAAAGTACGGTTCTTTATAACAAACAGCCGTTTTGTAATATTTATTTTCACAATGGAATTTTAATGTTTCAGTGTTTTAGTTTTCTTCTTATGTTAATGGAAAATGAAAAACTAGTAGAAACACGAATAGAATTCCTGGGTCGCCCGCCGCTCATACAATATACTAGTATACTGTATATGGAATTGCAATAATTTCAAACATTCAGGGCAGTTCTAAATTTAAATATTTGGGGAGTATCAATCACAGCAGATCTTTGAACTTGACCAAAGTATTAGTCATATTAACATTTGGTATAAAGTTCATGAGAATCCGTCAAAATTTGTAGGCATAAGAACGATTACAAGGTTAATTTTTGGATAAAACAGTGTCATTATTTTGGTCAAAGAACCATAACTCTGTTGAAAAGTATCGACCAAAACTGATCTTCGAACTCAACCAAGGTATTTGTGGTTTAAATATTTGGTATCAATTTTATGAAAATCCATTAAAATTTGTAGGCATGAGAGTGCTTTCAAGGTCAATTTTTTGATAAAACAGAGTCATAATTTTCGTCAAAGTCCCATAACTCCGTCAAAAAGTATCGACTGAGGCTGATGTTCAATCTTGACCAAGGTTTTAGTAGTATAAACATTTGGTATAAATTTCATGAGAATCCGTCAAAATTTGTAGCCATGAGAGCACTTACAAGGTCAATTTTTGGCTAAAATGGTGTCGTTATTTTGGTCAAAGTCCCATAACTCCGTCAAAAAGTATCGACTGAGGCTGATTTTCGAACTTGACCAAGGTATTAGTAATATCAACATTTGGTATAAATTTCATGAGAATCCGTCAAAATTTGTTGCCATGAGAGTGCTTACAAGGTCAATTTGTGGCTAAAACGGTGTCGTTATTTTAGTCAAAGTCCCATAACTCCATCAAAAAATATTGATTAATGCTGATTTTCAAACTTGACCAAGGCATTAGCAGTATAAACATTTGGTACAAATTTCATAAAAATTCGTAAACATTTGTAGGCATGAGAGTGCTTACAAGGTCAATTTTTGGAGTCATGATTTCGGTCAAAGTCCCATAACTCCGTCAAAAAGTATCGACCAAGACGGATTTTCTAAACTGACCAAGGTATTAGTGATATACATATTTGGTATAAATTTCATGAAAATCTGTTATAATTTGTAGGCACGAGAGCGCTTACAAGAAAGGGTGATGGACGGACGCACGGCATTTCTATGTCCCCGCTCCGCGTTGCGGCGGGGGACAAAAACTATATGACTGGTATGGTTTTGTAAGTTAGAACCAAATCGTGAATAAAAAGAAATCAAAAACAAAGAAGAATAATCAAAGGAAAAAAGCAACATTGGAACGCAAGTAACTTCGGTTTTAAGTTATTTTGGCTATACGTGGAACGTTTAGCCACATTGGCATTTTCTGAATGATACTACATTTCAATAGAATAAAATAGCAGTAATAACGGGCTAACACAAGAAAAGGTGGAAGTGCGTTCTACAACTGTAAGGGATATACAGTAAAATTTGGACGGTTTCAATTTTAAGGTTCTATTAGCTAAATGTAATGTGCTGTCGCAATTAATTTATAGTTGACCTTTGCAGATAGTACATTTTTACCAATTTGAAATTAGTTTAATTATTTGCATTATTTGGATTATCAAGTGATAAGACATAAGATAATCATTCTATCTAACCTTTTACACCTATCTGTATCTTGAAATAAGTTCCGTTATCTTCTGTTAAGTCACCCAAAAGAGGTTTGGGGAGATTTATTGTTTTTACTAAAAAATATTGGCTTATCTTTTTAGATCCTTTTGGTTATCTGTTCTCTATCAGCTTGTTTTTATGTTTTTGGTTTATGGTCTTCCAAATGTTTTGGGTTTATCTGCTCTGATGGGCATATGCAGAAAATTAATTAACAGCAACTTTGGTATTTGATTTTTTCTTATTAATTGTTTTTACTCGCGTTTAATCTGCCTCAAAATTTATGCATGTTCCTGGGTGGCCGAGTGGTTAAGGTAGTTCTACTACCTATACAACCAGTGTAGTCTATCACCACTGCGGTGTGAGTTCGCGCCCCACTTTATACATTACAAAAAAGGGCGCACTCCACTTACAATCGTAAGTTATAAGGTATGTCAGTTACCTGCCTAAGGTCGATGGTTCTCTCCGGCTTCCTCCAGCACTAAAACTGACCGTCATTAGATAGCAGAACTACTGCTGAAAGTGACAGTAAACCCCATATTAATAAATCAATTAAAATTTGTCCAACCATTTTCTCGGAGTATAATAATACAATCTTAATAGAATAAAAAAGACAACAGAAAACACCTACAATGACCGAAAAACACAGCCACATGCCACAAAGTAAATAGGAACCGCACAAGAAAAAAAAAATCACAATAAAAATACAAAAGACAAACGTAAACAACGATAGGAGCTCGGGACAGCCGGACTTGGTACCGGCACTAGCAATAGCCAGTGGTGGGGTTAAACCAGTTTATGGGTACCCAAACCTCCCCTTCTCTGTCCTGTTTCCCTATAGTACAACAAACATACGAATAAAACCCATACAGGTAGACTGCTAACTCAATGACCACAATATTGAAAAGGAAAATGGCGGAACGAAACGTAATTTTGAAAGATGGGTCAAGGAGTGCTCGCCGCTAAACTGCCGGCTAGCTCAAGGAGCCTAGTCTGCTGGTAAAATACTGTCGCACTACGGAAGAAAATCTAATTCAAAAATCCCAGTGGGTTTGGTAAAGAATCATCATGTATTTCAGTAGACATCGGCAGTATCAGTGAGAGGCCAGTATGTGGTTAAAATCCTCAGGTCACTGGATCCCAATGCTAATTCAACGGACACGTGCAGAATATCTTGTCGATATCGCGTGCGAATCGTACCAGTTGAGAAATATAAACTCCGTAGGATGGGGCTAGAGGAACGTCGCCGTCAAGAAAAGGGAAATTAGTAATACTGAAATCAAACTAATCCCTTTTATCGTAAATTTTACTTTTTATTTTACCAGAGTCAACGATTATAGTTAGATCCAGAAAATGACAATTTTTAGAATCATTATTAGCTTTATTAAGTTTCAGTTGTAGTGGGTAAAAGATGTCGACATAATCTAAATACTGGGGATTGTCAATAGTAAGGATATCGTCAATATACCTGCTGTTATCTTTGAAAATAGAAATAAGTTGATCACTTTTTGGTATGGTCCTATTTTGTAATTTTTTCATGACGTCACGTTCGTAACAGAAAAGAAAAAGATCTGCAATGAGAGGTGCACAAATTTGTACCCATCGGAATTCCAATGACCTGTTGATAAACAATGTTAACCATACTTCACAGGAAGACAGATCCCTATCCCTGAAGGTCCAACAAGGTCTTGAAATTGTCAACATGTAATCGGTTGTCCTGAAAGCAGGAAAAAAAGGCAGGAAAATTGAAAGTACTCAGATGTGGATGAAACCTTACAGATTATCTGACATACTTGAAATTAGTTTTTGGTCTCCAAAACTTCAATACGGGTAAATAAGATGGGGAAAAATTGAAAGAGTTGATAATCGAATGAAACAGCACAGACAGGTAATCGTACTTATATAGGACTGGTTTCCAGTCCTGAATTCTGATTTGGGAGTTTGTTTTGGTCTCCCATAAATAAAGCGTTCAGAATTTTTTGTGGTATATAGAAAATGGTTCATTGCTCAATATCTGAGGAAAACATGAGAATTAGTGGTCATTTGCTATTTCAATTCGTTTGTGTACAGCATTAGGTAAATGACTGTTTATCTTGCAACCTGGGCAGTTTTTGTACTTTAGGAAATTGAGTTGTTTAGATCTAAGGCCAGCTTCGTGCCTTATCGTTTTTATCACATGTCTGCTGTAAAGACAGCTTGCTGTATGTATCTGCATAATTTTGTAACTTGGTTGTCCACTCATACGAGGGACTATAGAGTAGAAGCTATGGCTTACTTTATTAAGCTTTGCATTTGCTAAGAAAGTGAAAGAAAAACTGTCAAGTTTACAATCCCGTTACCATCTTGTATTTCGTGGAATAAGATTATCCATGGAATATTGCTACAACCTTTTGTGTCAGTATTGTTCATTGGGGAATACATATCAATGAATGATTTATATCACTCATTTTTTTCTCCAAAGGCATCCCTATATTAACTTGATACATCAGACGCAGACGCTTTTAAAATGATGCTCAAGGAGTCACATTTTACTATGTGCTCAGTTTGTCCCGGAAAATATCGAAATCAGATGTTCACAGAAACAAAGGTTGACTTCAACTTAATATAAAAACAAAACAGCTAAATTTTGGAAATGAGGTATCCTGTCGTTGATTTAAAACTAGATGCTCATATGAGCCTGTATCGCTCACCTGGGGACTGGTTTTATTCATTGTCATCAAAAGACCACCCATTCATACTATAAAGCAGTTCCCCGTAGGTTACAGTTTAAATCTTGGATGAGGTACAAACATAACTAGAAGGATAGCCATCAGAAATGATGGCTATCCCCACACTGGATAAACATTATTTTTAGTAAAAAGGAATACAAGGATATATGGTTGCTGGGAAGAATTCCCAAAAATAAGAGGTCTTTGAGACTTTCAGGTAGCTTTTTGGAAAAACCACTCGGTGAAAATGTTTCTCCTAATTAAAATGAATTATAAAAGTATGGTTGCTAGGTAGAATTAAAAAAATAGTTGTCTTTGAGACTTTCAGGAAGTAAAACCCAAATTGGAATGGAAATTTATTAAATTTAATATAAGGAATCAAAATAAATAATAAAAGTATGTTTGCTAGGTAGAATTAATTATTATTTATTCTACTGCCGTTGTTTTGTAATAAGTTCATTTACTATACCAGGAAAATAGTTTTTCTACTAGTTTAACAATATTCATCAATATAGGTCGACAATTGAAGTATAACAACAAACGATTATTTCAAAAATGTCTGTTACCCATTCCACCGCACGCTTTCAGTTATAACCTTTTTGCAAAAACTTCCTTGTTATGTAATAAGTTTATGCTGCAAAAACAACGACAGTAGAATACCGAAGGAACAAGGGAAGCAAAGACTACAAAAATCGAAATCCAAAGACATGGCAAAAACGGCAACAGAGAAAAACAAAGACAAAACAAGGACGTGAGACAGCTGTAATGCACGGAAATAAAAAGACGACATTAAAAACTAAGGCACTCATAGTGTGAACTCGCATGAAAACCGGGAGTGACATCAGGTGCTCCGGAAGGGTAAGCATGTCCTGCTCCGCTAGCGACACCCGTCACACTTTCAGTGAGTCAATCCAGGGTATAGTCAAAACCGGTTATATCAAATCCGTAAAATCTAGCTGAAAATTTCCGTTTTTATTTGGGACACAGACACGTCATATCTGTCAATGATATCATGGTGACGACCATAAAATTTCTGAAGGGATGAAAGCAACAAAGGCTGAATAAATCCCTAACTAAGCAACTTTTGGGACAGTGTTTTTGCTCTATTCAAAAAATCACTGAATAAACTACATGCGCAACAGTAACGAATCAACTGTGAAATGTACACTCCATAGGCTGGAGAGGTAGGTATATTGCTGCTCAGAAAGGCAAAATTCACAATTTGGAAGTTAAAATCATTACGTTTGTCATATAGCTTAGATTTCAAGGGTCCATTTTCAAAAATCGACACGATGAATTACGGTCTTTTTCTCTTCAATGAGGATGTCAAGAATTCCAACACCTTTACATTACTGTGTTAAATATTTTTCCTAACATTCATTCGTTGTTTATTTCATAACTTGGTCTCGGAGAAAGAGAATCAATTGTTTATATCTTTTGCTTATCTCTTTTTCCTTTTCATACAAACAGAACTGTCGTTTATTACAAAAACGGTCTTTATTGCAAAAACGGTTGTCACGCATTTAGCGGTTTTTGTAATAATGCTTTTTGTAATACATATGTAATTTGATGCTGGTGGACTGTTAGTCCCCGAGGGTATTCAACAACCCAGTAGCCAGTACTTCGGTGCTGGCCCGAAAACCGATTTTATTTGGAAAATTGCAATATCTAAATTTAAGAATATTTAATTCATCCAAGGGCTTCTTCAAAATAAAGATAAAAAACTGGCCCAGTCCTTAAATTTCAGCTTCCGTTATATAGATGATATTTTATCACTAAACAATCCTCGCTTTGGTGATTTTCTTCATCTTATCTATCCAAAAGAGCTAGAAATTAAGGATACTACAGATACTTCCACATCAGCCTCGTTCCTTGACCTTCATCTTGAAATTGACAAAAGAGGTACACTACAAACTAGGCTATATGACAAACGTGATGACTTCACTTTTCCAATAGTCAACTTTCCCTTTCTTTGTAGCAACATTCCAAAAGCACCAGCATACGGAGTTTACATCTCCCAACTCATTCGCTACTCAAGGGCCTGTGGTCGATACAGTGACTACCTTGATAGAGCTCGGTTGCTTACAAATAGGCTACTTAAGCAAGGGTATGTTGCCCATAACTTGAGGTCATCACTACAGAAGTTTTACGGTCGACATCACGATCTTGTGGACCGCTATGAGATATCTGTTTCCCAGATGACAACAGATCTTTCTCTTTGCCAGTAAAGTTTGTTTTTCCTCTACCGGATTTGACTTTACTACCGGAGTTGACATGTTCAACACGGCGGGTGTCTTATAAGAAGCAGGAGATGCTTACTCTACCGGTGCACCTGATCTCACCCATGGTTTTTATTGGGTCCGTGTTGTTCATTTTTGTATATGTGCGTGTCTTCATTTTCTTTTCTGTGTCATGCCCATGTTATGTCTTCGTTTTTTGTTTTTCCGACGTTGCCATTGTCCTTGGATTGTTCTTTTTAGACTGACGGTTCGGTTCTCACTTACTTTATTAAAAACTAAGGAGCATCTCCCTCTTGCATAGCTCTGTCCTTAGCTGATTTTTGGCTTTCCTATTTAGATTCTATTGGTAATTTCTTATCTATCAGATTTGACACATGTTTCGGTATATCGATTTCCAAATATTTTGATGTTATCTGCACTGAAGAGACATAAGTTGTCAAATGCACATATGCAGAAATAAAATTTATTGTAACCTCGGTATTTTGTTATATATACCATACCGGGAGCTCATTTTTTTCTGATAGGTTTACATTATTCATCAATAAAAGTATACAACTAAAGCAGGGAAACATGTGTTTGATAAGGAAAAAAAATATTACAAAAACGGTTGATACAAAAAAAAAATATTGCAAATATCGATGAGTATAACAAAAACGGTTGTCACATTCGTAACGGTTTTTGTAATAACGTTTTTTGTAATAACTTGAATTATAATATCGTGTTCATACTTTGTTCTGCTAACTTTACATTTTTCATCAATAAAATAAGACAATTGAAGCATTTAATAATGAAAATTCCATTGGAAAAAGATTTATTACAAAAACGGTTGTTTATTACAAAAACGGTTGAGACGCATTCAACTTTTTTTGTAATAACGCTTTTTATAATAATTTCATTTCCAATACCAGGGACACTAGTTTTATATTATTCATCAATAGAAGTATACAACTAAAGCAAGGGAACAAGTATTCGATACATAAAAAAAAATATTACAAAAACGGTTGATACGAAAAAAAAACAATTATTGCAAAAATTGTAATTATTACAAAAACGGTTGTCACATTCGTAACGGTTTTTGTAATAACGTTTTTTGTAATATTGAATTATAGTATCGTGTTCATAGTTTGTTCTGCTAATTTTCAATTTTTCATCACTTAATTAATACAATTGAAGCATTTAATCATAAAAATTTCATAGGAAAAAAAAATATTACAAAAACGGTTGTTTATTACAAAAACGGTTGTAACAGACAACACAACAATACAAGTATAATATAATTTTTTGTTTTTGACATGCTCATGACTAGAAATCCCTTCTGCTAAGTAAAAACTTGAGAAATTCTTCTTTACATGTAAAGCTTCCAACTGCCATATCCCCATA
>MJUU01028482.1:7328-18579 GCA_002080025.1 Modiolus philippinarum
GTAGTTTCAGAGAAGAATGTCTTTGAATGTGTTTTTCCCATAGGGTCCAATGTAAAACTATGCCCCCCCGCTGGCGGCGATCTAAGATCTTGGAATACATGCGGACTTACCAGACACATTCTTTGATAGATATCAACTATGGACAGTTGTCACAAAGTATGGTTCCAATTGGGCAAGTAGATTCTGCAGTTTCCATGGTTAATTTAAAGCCGCACTATCCATTACAACCCATTTCAGGCCATCATTCAAAAAAAAAATAAGGGCAGGGGTTCCTCTTATAATTCAGATAATACATATTGCTGAAATCAAAACATTCCAAGTCCCCCTTTCCATAAAAAAAAATTGGTAGGGGTTCCCCCTTATAATCTAGTTTAAACATATTTCTTATATTGTGAAGAAAACTATGAAGGCTTTTTTTTAAAGATTCAGTGTTCTGGTTTGGTTTCCATGGCAACTGAAAGCTCCACTATCCATTACAACCAATTTAAGACCACAATTCAAAAAGAAATTTGGGCAGGCGTTCCCCTTATAATCCAAGCAATATGTATTTCTGAAATTAAAGCAATTCAAATCCCCTTTTCAAAAAAAAAACAAACAAACAAACAAGAGCTGTCGCCGAATGGCAGCCAAATATATCCCTCGCTCATTTAACCCTGAATTAATATGGTAAGTGCAAATTTAAGTTGGTGTGGACACAATACAGGTGTGGACACAGCACAAGTGTGGACACAATACAAGTATGGACACAATGATATAATCTTCAAGAAACTTTTCACAAGGGTTCCAATGTGATACTCTGTCGAAATCAGACAAATATAAAATTCACTTTTTGTAGCTTATTTAATATTTTACACAAAAATCATAAGCATTAGAGAAATTTCATTACAACACTTTGAAAACAATTTTTCAAGAGGATTAGAATGAAAACAAGAGACTCTCAAGAGCCTCTATCGCTCACCTGGACCATGGCTGACATATATATCCCAATGTTAAACTACAATCCCCGCTCTCAGCCATCTTGGTTGAGATAATGGCCTCCTGGATACTTTTTTTTGAGGGGACCATCTAAGGACCATTGTGACTAAGTTTGATTCTAACTGGACTAGTAGTTTCTGAGATGTTTGAATGGGTTTTCCCATAGGGTCCAATGTTAAACTATATTCCACGCTGGCGGCCATCTTGTTGGAGGTACTGACCTGTCAGATACCTTTTTTTGCCAAGACGGTAACCATACAGCGTAAAGAAATCAGTCAAAAGTCAATGTTGCATGAAATAGCAGTCAAGGTGAAATGAAATTGAGTAGTTCCACAAGATGCTTGTTCACACCAACCTACACAACAGTAGACCACAGTATCAGAGGTAACAAGTCTGATGTATGCAATACAAGTCAATACGATTTAATTTGGGTGGTATGCTGACGTACCTAACAATGCATCTGCACACCACCTAAATGCTGGTGGGCCATACTGTATACGAAGTGCATAAAAGCTTAACCAGAGTCAACTAGATCAGCCAGTTACACCCCCTGCTCATTGAACCCTGAATCAATATGGCAAGTGCAAAATTAAGTGTGTGTGTGGACACAATACAAGTACAGACACAATGATATAATCTTCAAGAAATAACTTTTCACGAATGTTTCAATGAAAATATTCTGTCTAAATCAGACAAAAACAATATTCAACCTTTTTTGGCCCCTTTGACCCATTTTACACACAAGAGTGGACCCTAATAGATGTCTCGCCCATCCCTGCTTTGTTGCTAAAACTGATGAGAAAAATCAAACTGGTCTAATCAGAAATACAAAACATGGTCACTGCAGACAATGAAACTTAAGTCACAGGCATAAGTCATATGGTCAGCTGTCATGTACTACCAAAGACCAATCTTCATACCAAATATCATCCACCTACAACTAACACGCCGTGAAATTTATGTCACATAAACAAAACATATGTTTCCAATTGGCCCAGTGGTTTCAGAGAAGATCTTTGAATCTGTTTTCATTAGTGTACATTGTTAAATTATGTTCCCTGCTGGCGGCCATTTTTGATAAGGTGCGAACCTGCCAAGGACCATTGTGGCCAAGTTTGTTTCCTATTGGCCAAATAGTTCCAGAGGAGAAGATCTTTCAATGTGTTTTCCCATGGGTCCTATGTTAAACTATGTTCCCTGCTGGCGACCATCTTGGATTAGGTGCGAACCTGCAAATTTGAAAGGGGACCACCTAAGGGCTATTGTGATCAAGTTTGGTTTCAATTGGCAAAGTAGTTCCAGAGTAGAAGATCTTTGAATGTGTTTCCCACAGGGTCCAATGTTAATCTATGTTCCTCGCTGGCAGCCATCTTGGATTAGGTGCCAACCTGCCGGACACAATTTTGAAAACGGACCACCTAAGGACTATTGTGACCAAGTTTGGTTCAATTGGGCATGTAGTTCCAGAGGAGAAGATCTTTGAATGTGTTTCTCCATAGGGTCCAATGTTGACCTATTTTCCCCACTGACACGGCCATCTTGAATGAGGTGCAAACCTGCCTGACACAATTTTGAAAGAGTACCACTTCAGGTCTATTGTGACCAAGTTTGGTTTCAATTGGCCATGTAGTTCCAGAAAAGAAGATCTTTGAATGTGTTTTCCCGTAGGGTCCAATGTTAAACTATTTTCCCCGCTGACTGCCATCTTGGATGAGGTGCAAACCTGCCAATACTCAATTTTGAAAGGCGACCACCTAAGGACTATTGTGAACAACTTTGGTTTCAATTGGGCATAGAGTTCCAAAGGAGAAGATCTTTGAATGTGTTTGCCAATAGGGTCCAATGTTAAACTATGTTCCCCGCTGGTGGCCATCTTGGATTAGGTGCAAACCTGTCGGACACAATTTTGAAAAGGACCACCTACACAATATTGTGACCAAGTTTGGTTTCAATTGGCTAAGTAGTTCCAGAGAAGAAGATCTTTGAATGTGTTTTCCCATAGGGTTCAATGTGAAACTATTTTCCCCCCGACGGCTATCTTGGATGAGGTGTGAATCTGCCGGACACAATTTTGAAAGGGTACCACCTAAGGACTGTTGTGACCAAGTTTGGTTTCAACTGGCCTAGTAGTTCCAGAGTAGAAGATCTTTCAAAGTGTTTCCCATAGGGTCTAATGTAAATCTATGCTCCCAGCTGGCGGCCATCTTGGATTAGGTGCGAACCTGATGGACACAATTTTGAAAGGGGACCACCTAAAGACTATTGTGACCAAGTTAAGTTTCAATTGGCCAAGTAGTTCCACAGAAGAAGATCTTTGAATGTGTTTTCCCATAGGGTCCAATGTTAAACTATTTTCCCTGCTGACGGCCATCTTGGATGAGGTGCGAATCTGCCGGACACAATTTTGAAAGGGTACCACCTAAGGACTATTGTGACCAAGTTTAGCCTCAATTGGCCAAGTAGTTCCACAGAAGAAGATCTTTGAATGTGTTTTCCCATAGGGTCCAATGTTAAACTATTTTCCCCGCTGACGGCCATCTTGGATTAGATGCAAACCTGCCAGACACAATTTTGAAAGGGGACCACCTAAAGACTATTGTGACTAACTTTGGTTTCAATTGGCCTAGTAGTTTCAGAGTAGAAAATCTTTAAATGTGTTTCCCATAGGGTCCAATGTTAATCTATGTTCCCCGCTGGCGGCCATCTTGGATTAGGTGCGAACCTGCGGACACAATTTTGAAAGGGGTCCACCTAAAGACTATTGTGACCAAGTTTGGTTCCATTTGGCTCGGTGGTTTCAGAGGAGAAGATATTTGAATGAAAAGAAAGACGGAAGCCGGACGCCGGACGCCAAGTGACTGCAAAAGCTCACCCTGGGTATAGCCAGGTGAGCTAAAAAGTGTGTCTCTCCAACACTTTGATTTCACAATATCTACACTTTAAACTATTTCTTTGAAAAAAAAAGATCATTGCAGAAGGAATAAATAAAAGTCAAAGTCAAATTATCTCCCCTTCCTGGTTTCGTACAATGATTACATTCCTTAATGCACTTCTTCATAAAGAGTCCTTCCTTTGTCTAAAGTGTCATTAAAATCCTTCAAGTGGTTTAAGAGGAGTTGCGCTTACAAAGTTTATACCCATTCATAGGCAATCAATGAAAAGTCAAAGACAAATTATCTCCCCTTCCTATTTTCCGACAATAATTATATTCCTTCACGCACATCTCCATACAGTGTTCTTCCTTTGTGTAAAGTTTCATCAAAATCCTTCCAGTGGTTTAAGGAGTTGTGCTTACGAGGTACTCCATACATAGGGAATCGAGGAAAGGTTAAAGTCATATTATCTCCCCTTCCTGGTTTCCAACAATACTTATATTCCTTCATGCACATCTGCATATATGGTTCTTCCTTTGTGTAAAGTTTCATCAAAATCCTTGAAGTGTTTTAAGAGGAGTTGCGCTTACGAGGTAACCCATACATAGGGAATCAATAAATAGTCAGAATTAAATTATCTCCCCTTCTTGATTTCGGACAATAATCATATTCCTTCATGCACATCTCGATATAGTGTCCTTTCTTTGTGTAAAGTTTCATCAAAATCCTTCCAGTGGTTTAAGAGAGGTAACCCATACATAGGGAATCAATGAAAAGTTAAAAGTCGAATTATTTCCCCTTTCTGGTTTCCGACAATAATTATATTCCTTCATGCACATCTCCATACAGTGTCCTTCGTTTGTGTAAAGTTACATCAAAATCCTTCAAGTGGTTTAAGAGGAGTTGCGAGAAGTATGGACAGCCAGACAGACAGACGGACGGACAGATTAAGATTAACGGACAGACAGACAGGGTGATTCCTATATACCCCCCCCCAAAAAAAACGTTGTTTGCGGGGGTATAAAAATTTGGCAGGGGTTCCCCTTATAATAGTTTATACATATTTCTAAAATTGTGAAGACCAGAGGCTTCCGGGAGTCTGTATTGGCTTTCAGTTGTGACAATCAAGCTTACATTGTAAGTTATACAGATGAACTTCAGTCTCTCTAACTTTGGTAGTTGGAACACCACCAATATCTTGAACTGTATTTAAAGTCTGATCATGTTTTACTGTATTTCTTTGTTTGGCTTTTTTTGACAAAAAACGTTCTTGCTAAGGACCAACAGTTTTGAAGTCTAACATCATTTTGTAAATGGCGGGCAATGACAATTTTCAATATCAGTTTAGAAGTCGCAACATGAATATCTATTTGGAAACCAAATTTCATTGAAATATTTTCCCGCCATTTTAGCGGCCATTTTGAAAATGGCGTTCAATGAACAGTTTTCAACATCAGTTTTTGAAGTAACATCAATATCTATTTGGAAACCAAATTTCATTGAAATCGGACAATGTGGAATTTTCCTGCCTTTTTGGCCGCAATTTAAAAAATGGCATTCAACGAACAATTTTTAACATCGGTTTTGAAGTTACGACATCAATACCTATTTGGAAACCAAATTTCATTGAAATCGGGCAACGTTGAAATTTCCCGCTTTTCTTGGCGGGCATTTTGAAAAATGGCAGTCAACAAACAACACTGGTTTTGACGTCACAACACCATATCTATTTGCAAACCAAATTTTATTGAAATTAACAATGTTGAATTTTCCCACGTTTTTTTTTTTGGCAAACATTTTGAAAATGGTGGTCAACGAACTATTTTCAACACCCCCTTTGAAGTCACCACAGCATGGCAAACATTTAATCAATTTACACTTAACTTTCATCTTCTATAGTTTTGGAAATAAAAACAAAAAATATGAACATTTTGAAAATTCTGTGAAAAAAGGGCAATAACTCCTACAAGGGTTTTTGGATTTTCTCCAAAATTTCAGGGTGGGTAGATCTTGATATGCTGAACATTTTTGCTATTAAAGTTGACTTCTATCTGTTATAGTTTCTTTGATAAAAATGAGATATATTAAAATTTTGAAAAATTTTCGGAAAAAGGGCAATAACTCCAAAATGGGTAATCATATTTTCTTCAAAATCTCAGGGCAGGTAGATTTTGTCATGCTGATCACTTATACTTCATGTCAGACTTTTAATATCTGTAGCAGTTTTTGAGTTATTTGCAAAAAACAGCAATTTACCCCTATGTGCTATTTTTAGTAACAGCAGCCATGTTGTTTGGTCCTCGAACTCATCGGATACAATATCCTGGTGATGATTCAGGCCAAGTTTGGTTAAAATTGGTTCAGTGGGTCAGGTGAGCTAAAAATGGATAGCATCTTCATATTAACATCCACACCCACAACAGGGATCTTTTGCAAGATTAAACCTACTCAGATCTGTATTCAAAGAACTACATCCGTGTTGTTATTTCGTGTGAATAATAATGACCTTACGACTACAAATGTAAAAGCAAGAGGACAGTAATTTTATCAACGGGTAGAACTTATTTAATGACTGTTGATGCAAAGCAAATAATTCTACTTACTGTTCTGTCTTCCAAATACATTGTTTTTGACAAGAAATCAATACCTATTGTTGCCTGCAAAGAAAAATGCAATTATTTAAGAGAATGTCCATGGGAAAGTCACGCAGTGGCTGGCACATGACAAATTTTGTTTTCAAAAATCTGTTAGCAATTTGGAATCCCAAACACATATAATCTTCAAAATAATGTTTGGTTTTTTTTAATTTACAACAATTATTTTGGAGAAATAAATTACATAGAAAGCACTAGAAAATATGAAATAAGGGGAGATAACTCCTTTATTTGTACAAAATTTAGTTGCTTTGCTAAGAAACTTAAATATCATATTTTGAGCCATCCAATGCAGATATGGAAAATTGCATTTGGGACACTTGTAGAAGTTCAGCATTAAAATGGAACAAAAATTTGGTTGGAACAGATTTACTTTGCGCCATCCATAATATAGGAGTTGCGCTTACGAGGTAATTTGAGCAGATGAAAACTCAAGTCAAATTATCTCCCCTTCCTGGTTTGGGACAATAATTATATTCCTTCATGCACATTTCCATATATAGCCCTTCCTTCATGTAAAGTTTCATCAAAAACCTTCAAGTGGTTTATGAGGAGTTGTGCTTACAAGAAGTGTGGACAGACGGACGGACGGACAGACAGACAGACAGACAAGGTGATTCCTATATACCCCTAAACTTAGTTTGCGGGGGTATAAAAAGTTTGTTTCACCTTAATGTGAAGGATTTGGTCTATGACATGTATGATCTGATGATTTCAAAGCCGTTTTATTTTTGCAATGATTTAATTAACATGTACACATGAATATGGTGAAACTAAACATATGCATCAACTTGCTTTTTATCCATACCTGTTAACCTTCTGAAACCCAATTACAGGAGATCTCCTGCAATCCAGTTTCAAATTGCAGGAGATTTTGCGTAACGTCATTTTCGACTTGTTTCCAAGTTCAAAGGTTTCCCCCTGCCAGTATGAAATACCCACCTGTAACAAAAATTCTGGGGGGGTGGGAGGGTTAGGGTTTTATATTATTTTGTACTGATTTTCACTGAAATTGATAGGAATTTAAAGATAACTTCTGAATAATTATAAATTTTAAAAAAAATGAGCTTAGAAAAGTTAGGGTGAATGGGGATGAAAATGTATTAATTAATTTATTGTGGTCTAATGAAATTTAAGCTCTTTCTTGAATTTTCATAATTAACCTCTTTCTTAAATTTTCATCAGCTTTCTATCATCTGAGGAACTCAGGTACTAAACAACCAGTGTTTTCAGTCACTGACTTGTATTAAAAACAAGCTTCAGTGATAATTTGTATGGTCATGGTGAAATAACAAGAGTTCAGTATATATCAATATATAATTAAAATCATTTACTTTAAAGTTCAACAAAACCAAAAAATATTGTGAAAATGTCCAAAGATATTGTTTCAGAGAATGTAATTTAGATAATTTGCAAAATATCACAGTAATTTGTGGTCTTTCAGTGTGAACACAAAAATCTAAAGGCCATTATTTAGGAAAAGGAAAATTTAACAAGGGAGATAATTAGCGGTATTTTATAAAAATGGCCGTATCGAAACAAGTTTGTTCATTCCTTGTCACTGCTGACTGATTGCAATTTAAACAACACCTGTCCTCATAACTACCCCAATCAACGATAATTAATCAGTCTAATTAACATGTTTACCTGTAAAATAAGTGTTACCTATGCTGATTGACAAAAAAAATCAATAACTGACACGTACGATAATTTCACCTGGTTAATTATCAGTTTGACAACATATGATTGCGGGAGTTTTTGCAGGAGACAATCACAAAAACGGGAGAATTGTGTCTCCCGGCCGGGAGACCATCTCATTGCAGGAGAAATGTCTGTTTTGTGTCAAATTGCGGGAGACTCCCGCAAAAATCGGGAGGGTTAACACCTATGTTTTTATCTAAGTGTTTGTTTTAGAGAGCACATTGATTATCTGGTGTAAAATCCAAAGTAATCCATTGAAAAAATAAAAGGCTATACAAAGCACAGCAATTGATACGACCGTAACATTCCACCACTGAAATTTGAACAAGCTTTATGAGCTAGACATACTGTAAAAGGAGAAATTTTCGCAAGAGGTTTAATTGTGTGAATAAACATGAATCTTTTATTTTATTTTGGTCCCGAAAACGTGTATTTGACATATTTTAGCCGTGCTTTTAGCTAAATCATTTCAGGCTATCAGAGACAATATGTGTAATGTAAATTCCATGCCGTGTCTTTGCACAGGTATCTTGTCAGGTGAATGTGTGTATATGTGTACATAAAACAGTTGTAGAAGAACATCATCAGCCTGTATCAATGATTACGCAATCGCTGGATTGTTTATTACGTAAACAGGTAAAGGGGGTCATAAAATTCTTGGCCAGTTTTGTCTTGTTGATTACACAGGTTTGCCCAAAGGTGATCTACAGGTAGATTTAAATGTACACCTGCAGTTAGGACAGTTATCATGATCGTTTCACATCAAAATGAAAATTTCATAGATTTTACTGTGCAATGAAAATATGCAAAAAATATATTTTAGATGAAATTTAAAACGTTTTTTGTAATATTATTTAAAAAAATACAGTTAAGTTTTTTGTTGAGTACATAAATATTGTAAGGAATTCTATAAGAAAATATTAATTCAAAAGATATTGAATTATATATTTTATAAATATGTATAATACGGTCTTTGTAGTTGAGCAGTTAAATCTGTAACCTGGATCACGGTAATTCAATTGGAGTTATCTACCCTAATTAAGACCGATAAAGTTGAACATGTACTACTGAAAGCTTAGATCAAGAGGAATTCAAATAAAAAAATCCGATCGAAATCTGATGAAAAATAAAAATTCTACATAATCTGCAAATTCGTAATTTTGGCCGCGTTCTGCCCCTCATAGCTGGGACAGGTAAACAAGTTACCAAAAATCTAATAGCTGAGCTTCATATTAATTTTTCGCAAGAAATCCATTGAAAAAAACTGCATCAAAATCGGACTTAAAATTAAAAAAATTATTTTTGGGGGGATTTGCCCCTGTTGGGCCCGTATATCTCGTGAGCCGTACATGCTATGTGAGATCCGTTGGCATACTACAGATTGGAAATTTCCTCAGGAGCACACTGTAACAAACCCCATCAAAATCCAATAAATAATAAAGATTCTTATTACATTCAAATATGTGAAAACACCCAATTTCACCCCTTTATGGCCCCTTTTTCTAAAACGGGTGGGGCCATCAACTAAAAATTATAACCTCTGTTTACGCATGTGCCAAGATACATCATACTAAAATTTCATAATGATACGGACGACGCCAACACCATACCATTGAAAAATGAATTACTACAAAAGAAGGAATCACTGCAAATGATGAAAATTCAGCAAGCGAGCGCTTCCTCCTGTTGTAACAAATCAGTGACAGTTTGGGACCTTCGTGATGGTTCTTTATAATCAATTACAAGTGTTGTACTTGATTATGCTTGTGATTAGGAACGCTGTCGGAGATAAATTTTAAACCTTCCATGCTTCATTGTTGACATAGTTGAATTATTCTAAAATTTAAATGTATTTGAAGTATTCCAGAAAGAACATCTGTTGTAATTTCGGATTATTTGGAAAATTATTTGAGCCTTATTTACAACAGCGTATGTCATGCAGGCGTAATTAAGTTTGGCTATTAATAGATATACAAACAACGCTCCACCTGTCGGGATATAAATTGGATCAATAAAAATGTTTCGTATTCGTATAAAACAAAACATACAAGAAAACGAAGATTACGGTTTGATTGATCCCTTTTCAAGGTAGAGTAGACGTCAAATGTAACCAATAAAAGGTTCAAAGTCATATATATTGAGAAATATTTAGAAATACATTCATTTTTACGAGTTACAACAGCGAAAGCAGAAGTTATTATTATTGTATCCATTCATGAAAACTTGTAAAATCATAGTGCGCCGCAGGAAATTTTTATGAATGAACCGAATCATGAATTTCGAAGATCAATTTAAGTCCTCTAAGATTAAAAAATAAAGGGCTACGCTGAGCGCAGCATGATACCCGCAGCATGTCCACCACTGAAATTTCAACAAAAGTAGTTTAAAGTGAATGTGGACACAGTAAAGAGCTTGACACAATAATTAGATGGACACAAAAAGAAGCTAGACACAGTTATTAGCTAGAAACAAAATAGGGAAAAAATAAACCCTTTTGATTACTTACTGATAGAAAACTGTAATTGCTATGCAAAATATGTACTATCAACTAAAACTTAACATCCATAGAAATTCAAAGAAAAACATAGAAAGCAGCATCAGCCTGCTTATTAAGCTCACCTCGTTACACAGCATTGTCACATGTTGCCCATGTCAATAACCAGGAATGGATTATAATCATTCATTTAAACAGATTCAGTCATGCATAAAATGTAGGTCAGAGACAGCATCCGAAGCATGCATTGTTGTTGTCATCTCAAAATGCATCATGTATACCAGTATGGTTGATGTGCGCCATGTCAGTAAGCGGGAATGGACTTTAACCATTCTACCTAACCAAATCGCTCATGCATAAAATGTAGGTCAGAGACAGCATCCGAAGCATGCACTCCAGTCCTCATCCCAAAATGCATCATACATACCAATATGGTTGATGTGGGGCATGTCAGTAAGCGGGAATGGACTTTAACCATTCTACCTAACCAAGTCACTCATGCGTAACATGTAGGTCAGAGACAGCATCAGAACCATGCATTCCAGTCCTCATCC
>MJUU01028485.1:0-25065 GCA_002080025.1 Modiolus philippinarum
TGTCTCTTTGACACATTCCCCGTTTCCCTTCTTTTTTTCTATCTTATAAAGTTTCGTGTTTAGTGGCCATTTAGTGCATAATATAGTCTCTAACATTGTTTCCCGTATAATAGTTTAAGTTTAATATTTCGAAGTTCGACGTTTACCGAGAATTTTAAAAAATGAAAATTTTAATTATGGATATATAAGGAATTATTGCAATAAACGATGTGTAATGTTACTCTGATTCCTAGTTTCTTTTTATGTAATAGTAACGTTATTTCACGAGGACGCGGTGTGTCTGTATAAGATCACCATGAGCGCCGGAGGCCAATTATTCAGTCAAACCATTGTCAAAGCTGTTATATGGCAGAAATGACCAATAATTTGCCAGCAATAATGAAAAACAAAATTGGCTTATATTAACTTTTTAATCAGACAAAAAAACAATTATTTTACAAATTAAATATACAATAAATGACTTATCTGACAATAATGAAGTCAAAGTAAATATCGAAATGAATAGCTCACTTAATTCCACCAATAAATGTCCAATAGAATAATCCTTATAATCCTCACTAAATAGTTGAATAGATTCACAATAATTGATGTCGATTTCCAATACAAAAGATGTGCGTGATAATCCTGTATAAACTAATTAATCCTGTATAAACTCATTAAACTGACTGACTTAACCCTTTTCAGCTACCTTATATAAATACATTTATTCTTTCCAGAAAATTATTTCCACAAGATACGACTGGAACATTTTAATCAACTGACAATCACATGACTAGAATGATTATGTAGGGAAAACCTCTAGAAAATTCTATGTGTTAAATATTAAATTTAAATTCTAGAAATTTCTATATGTTCTAAGGTGTAATAACCTTGACCATTGTTTATTGTAAACAAGTTACATAACTAGGCGAAACAAATTACATAATATTAAGGCCGTACAAAATAAAAACAATGAATAAAATGCATTACAGAATATTTACAACATTTAATTACCTATAACACCTCCCCCCAAAAGAAAATGTTTGAATGTAATGAAAAACATTTAAAAATCAACAATGAGGTGTTATAAAATTTATCAAACTCTTGACAATGCGTCTGCAATGACATTATCTTTTCCTTTAATATGTCTTATGTCTAGATTAAAACCTTGCAAAGTCAAACTCCACCTCAAAAGTCTTTGATTTTTATCTTTCATTTTATGAATAAATTAAAGAGGGTTGTGATCAGTATATACAATGATAGGCTGAATTGAAGCTGTAACATAAATTTCAAAATGTTGTAAAGCCAAAATCATAGACAAACATTCTTTTTCAATGGTGGAGTAATTTCTCTGGTGTTTATTAAATTTTCTAGAAAAATAACAAATAGGGTGGTCTATACCATCTTTACCTTCTTGTAACAAAACACCGCCAGCAGCAACATCGCTGGCATCTACTGCTAACTTAAATTGACAATTGAAATTAGGTGTTGCTAAAACTGGTACACTTTCTAGGATGGCTTTTAGTTCTTCAAATGCTGTATCACAACTTTTAGACCAAATGAACTTTATTTTTTTTCTCAATAATTTGGTCAAAGGCTCACTAATTGAAGAGAAGTTTTGACAAAATTTTCTATAATATCCAGCCATTCCAAGAAAACGCATCAATTGTTTCTTATTCTCAGGTTTAGGAAAACTAGAAATAGCACTAATTTAAGCACCAATAGGTTTTACTGGACCTTGATCTACAATGTGTCCCAAATAGTTTACATAAGCACATCCAAATTCACTCTTGGAGAGGTTGACTGTTAACATAGCACTGCTTAAACGGTAAAAAAAAGTTCGAAGTATCTGAAGATGTTCTTCCCAAGTGTCACTATATATAAGAATGTCATCAATGTATGCTTCACAACCGTCAATTCCAGAAATAATACTGTTGATGAGACGCTGAAAAGTTGTCGGCGAATTTTTCATGCCAAAAGCCATCACTTTGTATTGGAATATTCCATCCGGTGTAACAAAAGCGGAAAGTTCTTTTGCACGCTCTGTAAGAGGAACTTGATAAAATCCTTTCAGTAAGTCAATTTTTGTTATGTATTTAGCATTTCCAATTTTATCAATACATTCATCAATGCGGGGAATTGGAAATGAGTCAGTTTTTGTAACATTGTTTAATTTTCTATAGTCTGTACACATACGATAAGTTCCACCAGGTTTTGGCACTAAAATAAAAGGCGAGCTCCAATTGCTTTTGCTAGGTTCAATAAAGTCATTTTTTAACAAATACTGAATTTCATCGGTTATGGATGCTGTTTTATTGGTACTGAATCACCAACATCAGCATCATAAAATATTTTATCAGTTCGTGTCGGAATGTCCGGAAACAAATGTTCAAATTCACAGAGTAACTGTTTCAACTAGTCCTTTTTGAATCGTTGGTAAATGTTGAAGTTTCGAATCCAAATCTTGTAGAATCTGTGAGTTTTCCAGCTTTGGTGTGATAGATGGCGAATCAATCTTTTCACAACAGTCATTTTCAGCATTGTCAGGGTCAACACTAACTATATTTACAGAATGTTCAATATTTGTGCTATATCTATCTATATAAGGTTTTATCATGTTTATATGACACAACCTGTTTTGTCTACGTCTGTCAGGTGTTTTAATAATATAATTTAAATCACTGATTTTCTTTTCAACAATATATGGACCAAAATATCTGGCTTCAAGTGGCTTTCTAGGAACAGGAAGTAAAACAAGTACTTTATCACCAGGGTCAAAATTACGTTTTACAGAATTTTGGTCATACTTGGCTTTCATAGATTCTTGACTGGATTTAAGATTTTTATTGGCTAGTTCACAAGCTTTAACAAGTTTAGTGCGAAAGTCTGAAACATAATCAAGGAGATTTAAATGGTCTTTTTCATCAAATAAAATTTTCTCATTTAAAAGTTTGAGTGGTCCCCTAACTGTATGTCCAAAAACTCACTCAAACGGACTAAAACCTAATGACTCCTGGACTGCTTCTCTTACAGAAAATAAAAAAAAAGAAATTCCTTCATCCCAGTTTTTCTCTGTGTCAAAACAGTAGGTCCGCATCATATTTTTAAAGGTTTGATGAAATCGCTCTAAGGCGCCTTGACTTTCAGGGTGATATGCAGATGATCTGTACTGTTTAATGCCTAATTCATACATTACTTGTTGGAAAATGCCTGACATAAAGTTTGAACCTTAATCTGATTGAATAGATTAAGGTGGGCCAAACAAAGTGAAAAATTTAGTTAAAGCCCTAACTATAGTTTTAGTCTTTATATTTCTTAAAGGAATAGCTTCAGGAAATCTTGTGGATGCACACATTATAGTTAACATGAACTGATTACCAGATTTAGTTTTTGGTAAAGGACCTACACAATCTATTAATATTCTACTAAAAGGCTCCTCAAAGGCAGGTATTGGTTGAAGAGGTGCTTTTGGAATAACTTGGTTTGGTTTCCCTACTAATTGACATGTATGACAAGACTTGCAGTAGTTAGAGACATCTTTTCTAAGATTAGGCCAATAAAAATAAATTAAAATTTTGTTGTAAGTCTTATTAATACCTAAGTGTCCTGACAAGGGAGTATCATGGGCCATGCTTAATATCTCAGCTCAATACACCTTTGGTACTAGAATTTGATACTTTATTGACCATTCTGCATCAGCAGATACATCAGAAGGTCTCCATTTGCGCTTAAGAATACCATTTTTTGTGAAATAAATAACAGATTCTTGCAAACACTCACTTTCATCAACAGCCCTATTGAAAAGACATGAAATTTCAGGGTCTTTATGTTGCTCGCTGCTAAACGTAGACATAGAAAAACCATCACCTTGAACCAATGAATTATCAGAAAACTCCAAAGGCTTGCTTGTTTCAACACCAACATCACTTAACTGACTCATAAATGTATCCGACAAATCAAAACCATCAGTGCTATTTTCCTCAACTTTCTGAGCTTCAACACATTTCTTTTTCATAGCACGAGTAACTGCACTGGCAGGATACAATTCAGAAAACTCCTGTTCAGCAGAATCAGGAACTTGATCAAAAGAAGGCTTGTCTGTCACAATAGGATTTCTTTGAACTTTATCCCCAGCTAAATCATTACCAAGAAGAAGTTGTACACCTTCAAAGGGCAATGATGACTTAATACCTAAGGTCACAGGTCCAGAAACAATATCCGAAGACAAATAAACATTATGGAGAGGAATAGCAGTATAACCACTAGAGTCTACCCCTTTAATAAGAACATTTCTACCAGTACTAGAAATATCATCAAACGGCAGGGTTTCCGCCAACAAAAGAGACTGTGAAGCTCCTGTATCTCTTAAAATTCGAATAGAGGTAGAATTACAAAAATCACTCGAAAGCGACACAAAACCATCACTACAAAATGGTTCAAAAATCTCAATAATGGAACTAGATGGGGATTTGACCTCGACCTTACTAACAGGATCAGAAACAGACTTCACCTCAGAAATAGAACTATGCACATCTGTACAAAAATGAGGCAAACATTGTGACGACTCAACAAAACCACTGGGTTTAACTTCACTTTCCTTCCTTTGCTTTAACCTATAACAGTCAGATATCAAATGACCTTCTTTCTTACAATAATTACAGGAAATCGACTTAAATGGTCTCTGTGACTGTGAGGGAGGATAGGACTTGGACGAGCTATTTACTGTACGTCGCCTACTATTTACATCATTTGAAGGTTTTGGTGAAAAATTTGTGGAATGATTTTGATTTCTGAAAAATTTTCTGTGGTTTATTAAAAAATTGTGTTTTATGTGTAAGTGAAAAATCATCAGCTAAACGAGCAGCAATTTCCAAAGTTTCAGCTTTTTGTTCATCAATAAAAGTTTTAATGTCCGTACTAATACATCTTTTAAATTCTTCAATTAAAACTAGCTGACGTAATTTCTCATGATTGTTATTTATTTTCTTTGATGAACACCAACGATCAAATAGTTGCTCTTTTGTTCTAGCAAACTCTACATAGGTTTGGTCACTCTGTTTTTCTGCATTCCTAAATTTTTGGCGGTAAGCTTCAGGGACTAGTTCAAAGGCTTTAAGAATTAACTCTTTTACAGTGTCATAATCTGAAGCCTGTTCTACTGATAACTGGGTGTAAATTTATCTGGCTTTACCAATTAACACACTCTGTAATAACATTGACCAATAATGTTTTGGCCACTTTAAATTCTGAGCTATTTTCTCAAAATGCAGAAAATATTTGTCAACATCCTTTTCTTGAAAAGGAGGGACCAAACTGATGTTTTTAGCAACATCAAATGTCTGAGAATTCTGAGAAATGTGTCGATTCTTTTCAGCTAATTCAAGTTTTTTTTATTTCTAATTGAAAATTAAGCTCTCTTTCTTTTTCTTTTTCCTGTTGTACGATTTGTAATTTTAATTTTCTTTTTTCTCTTTCCTTTTCTTCTCTTTCTCTTTCTCTTTCTAATTCTAATTTTCTTATTTCTAATTCTTTCTGAATTTCTAATTTTTTAATTTCCAAATCAGGTGTTTGAATGTCAAAAGTCGCCAAAACAGATTTATCAAAATAATCTTCTTCAACCAAATAATTTGCAATCACATTTTGAACTTCAAATTTTCTCATTCCAGATTTGACATTTAATTTCAAATGCTTCCCTAAGATGATTAATTAATCCTTTTTAAGCTTCTCAAAATTCTCCACCTGACACGTAGACATGAATTGTTCTGGATCAAATGACATCTTGTAAAAAATTTTATTGCTAACTTTTAAAAATTTTTCTGTTTGACAAAAATATAAAAATTTCTTTTTTTAAACAATTTCGAAGATCCCGGACAAGCCCCCAATTTCTGTTATGTGGTAGAAATGACCAATAATTTGCCAGCAATAATGAAAAACAAAATTGGCTCATATTAACTTTTTAATCAGACAAAAAAAAACAATTATTTTACAAATTAAATATACAATAAATGACTTATCTGACAATAATGAAGTCAAAGTAAATATCCAAATGAATAGTTCACTTAATTCCACCAATAAATGTCCAATAGAATAATCCTTATAATTCTCACTAAATAGTTGAATAGATTCACAATAATTGATGTCGATTTCCAATACAAAAGATGTGCGTGATAATCCTGTATAAACTAATTAATCCTGTATAAACTTATTAAACTTACTGACTTAACCCTTTTCAGCTACCTTATATAAATACATTTATTCTTTCCAGAGAATTCTATCAACAAGATACGACTGGAACATTCTAATCATGTGACAATCACATGACTAGAATGATTATATAAGGAAAACCTCTAGAAAATTCTATGTGTTAAATATTAAATTTAAATTCTAGAAATTTCTTTATGTTCTAAGGTGTAATAACCTTGACCATGGTTTATTGTAAACAAGTTACATAACTAGGCCAAACAAATTACATAATATTAAGGCCGTACAAAATAAAAACAATGAATAAAATGCATTACAGAATATTTACAACATTTAATTACCTTTAACAAAGCTCATTATTGAAGGCCTCAAGGTGACTTTAAGATTTAGAACAACAATAAAAGCGTTGTTCCTTATACAGTCACTCCATTGTCAAAGGTCATTGTTTAAGGCCTCATGGTAACTTCAAGATGAAGAACAACAAAAAAATTGTTGTTCCTTTGCTTGTTTTACCAGGCATTTCCAAAGTTACATGTAATGTCTTTGATTTTTACTCATCAATGGCTATTGGTCAAACTTGTTTATCTGATAGTGCTTTTATCTGGTTCTGACTGGATTTATCTTGTTTTTTGGGGGATAAATACTGCAAAGTCTGTAATTTTTGTCAATGCAGAAATAGTCAGGCCAGAGAATACATGTAGGAGCCGTAGCCAGCTGATAAGATCTGTCATTGCCTTTTTTTTTGAGTAATAAAACATCAAACGTTCTGCATTCCTTTATTGAGAGCCCGGCCACTTGGTTACACAAACATTTCGAAAATTCTAGAAAACTACCATTTAAAAGAATTTTTCAGAATCCCAGGCCTATAGCACTCAGGACTGGGGTTAGTTGATTATGTTTTACGAAAGGATACGGAGTAAATGAACATGAGACCATAACACATATGTTAACTCCAACTGCAATAATTTTAATGAGCTGTATGGCCATTTCGGAAAGTAATTCCTCATCAGCAGCACTAGAACCCAAACAAAGGAAATCCATAATTTCAAAAAATGTTTAAAATGCATAAAACCAAACAATCAGTAATATCAAATATAGCTAAGGACAAAACTACGATGGAGGGAGTTAATCCTTAGATTTTAGAATTTACATAAATTTAGATAATAGTAATTGAACAAAGTGTACACATGAGATATTATCTCATGTGCAAGTACACCATATCTAAGAAAACTAAAGAGCATACATCTCTTGTTTATGTATTTGTGTACTTTATTAATTCTGTAGCCATTAGCCTATAATTGGGCATAAAGTTGCTAATAAATAAATTGAATTGAAATATAAAAAGGTACAAAATTCGTTGAAACCTGATCCGTAACTAATGACTCTTTTAAGAAATCCAATGCTTCTTATTTGAAAAAAAAAATACCGGAACTTAAACTTGATCAGCGACTTTTTTAACAAAGCGAAATAACCTTTCAGAAAATTTTACATGAAGGTTAAGTTTTATAACTGAAGGTTAGTTAAACCGTTGCTGCATTGTCATGACGTAAGTTTTAGGGTCCTTCCCATGATTGTGAAGTTTTTAACAATATTTTAATTCTCACAAATGAGAAAAGACATTTTTCGGTAAATTTCCTTTTCCTTTTCAAGATTGTGGTCAATGAGTTGGTAGTCTACCTGTTTTGGGTTTTATTCGTATGTTTATTATACTATAGGGAAACGGGACAGATAAAGGGGATGTTTGGGTACCCAAAAACCGGTTTAACCCTACCGCTGGCCTTTGCCTATCGTTGTTTTCATTTGTCTTTGTTTTTTATTGAGGTTTTTCTTAAGCAGTTCCTTGGTACATTGTGTTTTTTTTTCGGCCATTGTAGGTGTTTCCTGTTATCTTTTTATTCTATTTACTTTCGGACTGACATACGTCGGGATTTTCATTGGTTGTGATAGGTGCAACACTTGTTTTGTCGTATTTTGTTCCTTCTTGCCTTGAATTCTGACAAAGGTCAAGGTCTTTACTATCAAACGGAAATGCCATACACCTACAAAGTAAATAACAGTTGCACAAGATAGGGTGTGAATCACGTAAGCTCACTTCTTGATTGATAAGATAAGAAAGTACTTTTAAGTCCTTGATTAATAATAGAATTACGTCAAACATAAACCTTATTTGTCTCATCACGTAATGGGTTAAAATTTTGAAGGATTTTTGACTCTCGTCTTATTCACTGCGGTCTAAGTGCGACACGAGAATTTCCTTATTTACGTGATTGGCATTTAATGAATAGATGCGACTCGATTAAGTAACTTATTTACGTCAATGTGCACCTTATTTCAGTCAATTTGTTATTGACTTAAATAAAGCACTTAATCGAGTCCAATCTATAGAAATTAAATGCAAAAGACATAAATAAGGAAATTCTCGCGTCGCACTTCGGCCCAGAGTTATTTCAAGTAAAAATTTCATCAAATTTAATTTACCAACTACTTGTATGTACGAGTTAATTCCTTACAAAAATTCAAGTAGTTGGTAAATTAAGGTTAAGGGGGCTAACTCTTAAAATCAGTAAGACGTTTGAAACAGTCAGTTTCATATTTGCTTTTTAAGCATTGATGGGAAGAAGAATTAAAATCATCTATGTTACTTAGAAGCTAAGAATTTATTAATGAAAATGATTAAAACAAACATACAAATGATTTTAAAGAGTTATGTCCCTTAACCTAGGTCTACCTCCTTAAATATGATGAAATTGTTACTTGAATAGCAATTTTTGAAGGGATATGGAGTAAATGCAAATTCGACAAAATCTCTACAAATACATGCCAAAAACCAAGCAATGGAACACCGCTTTAATTGTTCTTCTTCATCTTGAATTTTTCATAGGTTTACTGGCCTACTGTTGGGATATAAATACTACACAGTAAGTCCTAATATATGGTATTTATTGCATATCAGTTAAAAATTCTTAGATTTCATTGGATTAGTACTTATCAGCTGACATGTAGAATTGTAGCGTATGGAAAGCGCCGGTCCCATTTTCTGATATTGAGGGTCAATATCAGCTGGAAAACGGACCGCCAGATCTGAGTTGATTTCCCTCTTATAAAATGTATTGAAACTTTTTCATCAATCTACCAATGAAAACAAACAACAATTAACATTATATTTCAATGTTTTGGATTAAGTACGGTAACATTATTTCACACATGTTTAAAAATGACAACTTGAATTCAATGGAAAACAGTTTAAATGAGAGTCCGTATTTGTAAAGATCTTTTATTCCTTTCTTTTTTGTTAGATGATTAAACATCAAAGTTCAGCTGCAGAGGAACACTCTTTTGAACTAAAGTAACTTTGGCTGTTGAAATAAATCAATTCTCTTATTCTCTTGTTTTACATATTTTTTTTTTTTTTTTTTTTTTTTTTTTTTTTTTTTTNTTGTTGTTGTTTTTTTTGTATGATTTAGATTAATATTTCTTCAATGCTATAAACACAAAAGTAATTGACATAATTGGCAATATCACAAAATTTGGGCTGCCCTCGGGCTGTGATATGGACCAGGAAACTGATATTACCCTCGCCTTTTCCTGGTCTATATCACAACCCTTGGGAGTCCAGATTTTGTGATATTGCCTTCAAAGTCATTTACTATTGCGTAAATATATACACGGTCAAGAAATTTTATATTCGCGCTCGAGCAAATACAATACAAATCAAACTGGCTGTGTATATACACTCACTTGTCTGACATCACCAGGAGAAAAGGCACCTGCTCAACACTTTTGAAGGTTTATCGCATTTAGAGAATGCGAGGGAGGGGTCTTGCAAAACTGTGTGAACTTTTATCTTATAAAGACGTTTTTATTGATTCAATGGTGAATCATCTTGAAGTCATCATGATTTCTTCAACAAAGAGTTTTGCTCATACTTCATAGCAAGTTCAAGACGGTTTGAGCGGAATTATTTCCTAATTGTCGGTCATCGATGCGGGAGAGTCAACAAATCAAACAAGCAAAGTGCTCTTAAAATCACTGTCATCCGTTTCCCGAGTATATATTAGTTTTCTTGTAAAAGTAATGTATGAAATAAAGAATGGTTTGGATCAGCAAACCAGGCAAGAATGTTTGCAGATGGAAATAAAAATCTGCTAAAGCGAAAACAGGCTTAGCATGCCGATATTCAAATCATGGGCTCAAATTTTACATGCAACTCAAATAATTGAAGCTCCTCATAAATGTACACGGGAATCAAATATTTTTTAACTTTTCACACATGTTTCGGTACATTTTCACAAAACATCGTAATCAGATAATCAAATAGAAAAAAAAGGAAACGGGGAATGTGTCAAAGAGACAACGACCCAAAGGGGGTTATTACAACTCAAGCCACCATAAGATCTTCAATGAACGGTGAGGAAACCCCACACCCAACGGCAGGTTGGAGTCGGCCCCTAAATAAAGAGTAATCAAGTTCAGCGAAATAAACATCAGATGTAGACAGGAATAAAAGCCCTGTCCTTGATAAACTGGATTTTTCTATGTATCGTGTGCGTTTTTGTCACATGTACATTCACTCCATATCCTTTCATTTTTCCTATCATCCTAGACTCCTATAGACATAAAGTATACTAACTAGAAAACAGACAAGGCACACAAAGGCTTAATAAATTCCTGACTTAGGACAGGCGCAAACTGCTGTGGCGGGGTTAAACTAGTTTTATTGGGCCCAAACCTTCCACCTAGCCAATGTGACAAATAAAAATACTTTAGTATAACAACAGAAAAATCCAGTTAGCAACAGGACTGAGTCAATTGTGAAAAATTGAACTGTAAGAACTAAATATACAGACATAAACACGTAATCACAAAGGACTGCTAGCAGTTAACTGACATGCCAGCTCCAGACCCATTACCAACTGACAATTAAGTTATGTCCCCTCAGTATACAGCTATATAAGCCTAGTATGAAAAATAGACTATGTAAGGCAATTATGACTAATAAATAGATCCGTAATAACCAGGTTATAAGAAACCCACGGTAGGGCTTATAAATGAATTTGCAAACTTAAATGAACTCCATAAGGAGGATGAGACTTAGTGCAGGGCTGTCAAGGAGGTTTGGGTTCCAAGAGTGAGATGGAGGGCATGTGGGGGAATAGCAACAAGATTTCTTTTTTAAAACGCAAAGTGGTGCATTCTGAGAGCATTTCAAATGGTCATAGCAAGGAATTTAAAACCAAAATTTTAATAAGAAAGGGAAAATATGAAATTAGCTTTCATATCTGTGAATTCCAGTGAAAAAAATTGTTTTACTTCAGGACCTTTAGGGACCGACCATTTAACCTGAAGGGAGGGGGGGGTTATGGTTTTTTTCTGGACAGAAAATTTTTTACGCGCTTCGCGCGAAAAAAATTATTTATTTTTTGCACACGTATCAAAAAAATATTTTTTTCAAAATCAACATTATTTTTTTGGGCAGAAAGCCTCATTCAGAAATTTTTTTTTCATCATTTTGGCAGCCAAAATATTTTTCACAAAAAATCAGATCCAAAATATTTTTTTAGAAAAAAACCATAGCCCCCCCCCNNNNTTAATAGAAAATGAACAAGGAATGTACAGAACAACTCCTAATTTCTGGTTTTCTTTTCCCGAAAAGGTTCTTTTCTATATTGAAATCCATTTTACTTGATAATCTAAAAAGAGTGACATTGAAAGGTGTGAGCGTGAGAGCGTGATTTGTTGCTGGAAAGTGTGACTCTCACGCCGAAAGCGTGAGACTTGACAGGTCTGTAATTATATAGTGGATCGAAAGGGTTAGCATGTCCTGTTTTGCACGCACCACCAAAGATATGAAAAAAAATGATATGTCGGCAGCAAGGGTCGTAACCAAGAACTTATATTAGTTTTTCAGTGATAATGGGTGAACGTAAAAGCTACGGAATGTCAATACGGGAATTTCGAATTAACTACTGTCACTGATTTGTCCTTTTATTACAGAAAAAAAAAATCAATACGTAAATTCATCAAGTTGGAACACTAAAACACTGTTGAACTAATGGTGAATTATATTTAAACTATTTGTAGAGCATAGGAATGAAGTGGGGCTTTCCTACGATATAAAATGAGTTTTCTTTTTACAAAATCATTCGGGAAGAAAATGTAGAAGGCAGAATTATAATTTTTAGGTTATTTTATTGTGAAAATTGAAAACGAAGCGAGCATGGTATCAGGAATAGGATTTCCCTTGTGGTTTTTCCCCGAGATTCATATTTGATAGTAAACAATTTTTTTCTAGGCCGGGAGCAAGTCCCTGTATTTTTTCTCACCTTGTATTTGTATATAACTCCATATCCCTTTGTTCCGTCTAATAGAAGTTCCCTTGGATGAATTATTTTAAACATTGGGATAATATTTTTTCTGGAAAAATTATTATGCAATGTTTATAGTTAGGAGCAAATACAGTATCGTTTTTCTGTTGGAAATAATATTTTATGCGTTTGGAGCAAATCGTTTGGTGAAACTTCTGTTCTCCATTTTTCTTGTCTGTGTCGTACTTATGTGATAGAAAAAAAAATGAAAGGATATGGAGTGAAAGTACATGTGACAAAAACGCACACGATTCATAGAGAACTCCATTTTATCATGGACAGGGCTTTTATTGCTGTCTACATCTTGATGTCGCCTCTGGGTCTCTAACCAGAGTCGAACAATGTTCACGATGTCTTTTTATATCCCCCGCTTTAGCGGGCGATATATAACATGGTGTATGTTCGTTCGTTGTCCGCTCGTCCGTCCGTTCGTTATTCAGTCCGCTCTAGGGGTACCCACTTTGTGGCGATACCTCCTCCTAGACCATTTTGTGAAATTAAATGAAACTTTCATAGAATGTTCAGTACATATTGCCATTGTGCTCTAGCTATTTAAGAATTTGATTTGACTTGATAATTTTTTTTTGGTTGATTTTTTTTAAGATTTGGAATCAAATGCGTGAGCGGGGGTATATTTAAGTAAGCTTTGCTCATAGTTTGTCTAGTTTTCTGGTGTTTTCGATGTTGTCGTTTAGATTTTTCTATATTCTGGACTGACGGTTAGGTTCTCGTTTACTTTACTCTATTTGAATATTTCGTGATTAATCGAGTAATATTCACGTTTTAGGTTTGTCTGGTAAATGTGCCGAACACCCCTGTCAAAACTATGGCGTATGTCACGAGTTTCAAAATGGCCGCCACGAATGCGCATGTCATGGTGGTTGGACAGGACCAGATTGTTCTATCGATATAGATGAATGCAGTGTGGGTAAGTAGAAAACAGAAAGGAAATGGGGTGAATGTCAAGCAGACAACATTCCATCTCCATGTTAAAGCGACCCGAGTAGCTTTAATAAGCGTTAATTTATCAAATAATTCATGGCCATGAGGGACACATGGCAGTTTATGAACCGTTCGGTTACCTCCAAAACATTATATGGATCAGAGCGAAGACGAGGTCAATATAGTATTTTGTTGACGACCAAACTGTCTAAAAACTGCCATTTGGCCCGAATTGCCGTTAAGTAATTGACATATTATACTTTAAATCCATTTTTTTGGAAATGTTTACCAATTGTATTCTTTGTTTTTCATTTTGTTATTTCAATTAAAAATCTCCAGGTTAAATTATTATCTGAAAATGAAATAAATTATAATAAATAAATTTGAATTGTTGATTCAAAACGCAACAAATGTGTAAAGCTTGTATAAATGTACCTTAGAGTCCCAACTTGAACATTTCAATTTTCACTTGTTAACTTCAAAGTGTTAAAATTCCATGGTCGTCACCTTGACATCTTTGAAGATGAAAAAAGATACAACGTGTCTGTGTCCCAAATCAAAACGGACATTTTCACCTAGATTTCACGCCTTCATGGATTTGAAATAACCGGTTTTGACTAAAACCTGGATTGACTCACTGATGTGTGACTGGTGCCGCTAGCAAGGGCAGACGTGATAACCCTTGCGGAGCACCCGGTATCAATCCCTGTTTTCATGGGGGTTCACATGATCGAGTGCCTTAGTTCTGAATGTCGTTTTTTTTTATTTCCGTGCACTGTATCTGTCTATGTCCTTGTTTTGTCTTTGTTTTTCTGTGTTCTCCTTATTGCCATGTCCATGGACTTTGATTTCTGTATTTATCACATCCCTTATTCCTTCGGTATTCTACTGTCTTTGTTTTTTCTGTGTTCTCCTTGTTGCTATGTCCATGGACTTTGATTTCTGTAAATATCACATCCCTTGTTCCTTCGGTATTCTACTGTCGGTGTTTTTTCTGTGTTCTCCTTATTGCCATGTCCATGGACTTTGATTTCTGTATTTATCACATCCCTTATTCCTTCGGTATTCTACTGTCGGTGTTTTTGCTGTGTTCTCCTTGTTGCCATGTCCATGGACTTTGATTTCTGTATTTATCACATCCCTTATTCCTTCGGTATTCTACTGTCGGTGTTTTTTCTGTGTTCTCCTTGTTGCCATGTCCATGGACTTTGATTTCTGTAAATATCACATCCCTTATTCCTTCGGTATTCTACTGTCTTTGTTTTTTCTGTGTTCTCCTTATTGCCATGTCCATGGACTTTGATTTCTGTATTTATCACATCCCTTATTCCTTCGGTATTCTACTGTCTTTGTTTTTCTGTGTTCCCCTTATTGCCATGTCCATGGACTTTGATTTCTGTAAATATCACATCCCTTGCTCCTTCGGTATTCTACTGTCGGTGTTTTTCTGTGTTCTCCTTATGCCATGTCCGTGGACTTTGATTTCTGTATTTATCACATCCCTTATTCCTTCGGTATTCTACTGTCGGTGTTTTTTCTGTGTTCTCCTTATTGCCATGTCCANAACCGGTTTTGACTAAAACCTGGATTGACTCACTGATGTGTGACTGGTGCCGCTAGCAAGGGCAGACGTGATAACCCTTGCGGAGCACCCGGTATCAATCCCTGTTTTCATGGGGGTTCACATGATCGAGTGCCTTAGTTCTGAATGTCGTTTTTTTTTATTTCCGTGCACTGTATCTGTCTATGTCCTTGTTTTGTCTTTGTTTTTCTGTGTTCTCCTTATTGCCATGTCCATGGACTTTGATTTCTGTATTTATCACATCCCTTATTCCTTCGGTATTCTACTGTTGGTGTTTTTTCTGTGTTCTCCTTGTTGCCATGTCCATGGACTTTGATTTCTGTATTTATCACATCCCTTATTCCTTCGGTATTCTACTGTCTTTGTTTTTTCTGTGTTCTCCTTATTGCCATGTCCTTGGACTTTGATTTCTGTATTTATCACATCCCTTATTCCTTCGGTATTCTACTGTCGGTGTTTTTTCTGTGTTCTCCTTGTTGCCATGTCCATGGACTTTGATTTCTGTATTTATCACATCCCTTATTTCTTCGGTATTCTACTGTCTTTGTTTTTCCGTGTTCCCCTTATTGCCATGTCCATGGACTTTGATTTCTGTAAATATCACATCCCTTGTTCCTTCGGTATTCTACTGTCGGTGTTTTTCTGTGTTCTCCTTATTGCCATGTCCGTGGACTTTGATTTCTGTATTTATCACATCCCTTATTCCTTCGGTATTCTACTGTCGGTGTTTTTTCTGAGTTCTCCTTGTTGCCATGTCCATGGACTTTGATTTCTGTAAATATCACATCCCTTGTTCCTTCGGTATTCTACTGTCGGTGTTTTCTATGAAACTGCTAGTGAGAAAACTCACTCTCTAATGATATGTTAAGTTTAAACCGGTTTTGACCCTTTACATAAATTTTCATATTCAACGTATGTTGAGTAAAGCCCCATGCTATTTCCCACCCCAATAATTCGGAATTAAATTCTCGGTGTTTATCATTTATCATTAAAGAAAAAGATTACACCACTTTATCCCGATTATTACCATATTTTATCCACTCTCGATAGATAAATTTAAAAATCTTAAAGTGCTCGGTAAGCCTCGCAATTAAAAGTTTAAAATTTAACTATCTCTAGAGGATACAATATGGTAAAATTTACGGGATCTCGTGGTGTAATCTATAGTTGTAGAAGCTCTCCCTATATGAGTAAACACAAAAGGTGTAACATATAGCGCATATGTAGAGTAGTGAGTTTAAAGCTTCAGTTATTTAAGTGTTACGTCTATAGCTGTTAAGTTAATGGTAGAAAAATACTTCAACACCAATAACTTAGCAATTACAATTTACTTGCAAATTGCAAACAACAAATCTACAATTGATGAAATTTGCAAAGTCAATAAACAATGAGTGTTACTTCCATTTGGATGTTTTTAAAAAAAAAATAGTCATTTTTATGTTATTGAATCCAACATACCAGAACACACATGCAAAAAATTTAAACCCTGTTATTGTTGCCAATTTAATATTTATTTATGTTATATTTCACAGATGATTACCCAGCATGCCAATACAACAGAGTATGCATCAATACCCCCGGAAGTTTCAAATGTGTCTGCGCAAAAGGTTACACAGGGGAGAGATGCGAACGCAAGATAAACATTATTCAGAACAAAAGGCTTCTTCTCCGGTCGTTTCCGACGCCACCCGTGCCAATGACCACAACTGAGTCGACAACCCAGTCACCACCACCATTTACAACAAAACAGCCACCTTCTCCAAATACGATCAAAACACCAAAACCGATTACGGATGCAGCTGTTAACACAATTTCAACAACGACATTGGCGCCACCAGATATAAAAGGTCAACCCGTTGGTTAAGCTGATTCATTCATATTTTTGTCTTTTTAATAAATATTTTTGCACATCAAAAAGTGTTATTTAAAACTTATTGCTACATTAATGTCCACATCAAAAAGTGTTATTTAAAACTCATTGCTACAAAATTTCCACGATGTTTTATGTTAAAAGTATCATATTAAATAAAATAAAGTTCAAGATTTGTGCAAATAACAAATGTTTGAACAATCGCGTATTCGTGGATTGTATATATCTTTTTCAATACGGGAATTTTGAGTCGTGTTCACTCCGACAACATTTTTGTGTATTATACGAAAAAAAAACAAAAAACAATGCATTAATACCTTGAGGTGGAATCACTAATTAATGAACACTGTTGAGCTAAGGGTGATTTATATTTAATATATCTGTAGCGCTTCAGATTAATTGTTTTTCGTCTAAATAATTGTCATGCAGGACAAATTATAAGTGCACTTCAATTTCATAAATAGTTTGTTAATTTATATTCAATAGTTCTGGATTCCGGTTACCCTTCTGACTGGTATTTGAGGAGATCTTTTTTGCCTTCAGTTACACGAGAGTTCCTATCTCGAAAGTCCCTTATTAGACGATATTCCACTTTCAATTTCTGGGTATTTGTCGACATCTTACCCTCAAATCATAAGCACCTTTCATTTGTTGATTTATAATTCCCTTTGCCACCGTATACTGGAACGCCATTTTTACTCCGTTTGACCTCTTTGACCAGACATTAAAACGTTCATTGAACGTTCCAGTATTTGACTTTTGGAAGAACGTTTATTATAAACAACAAACATCTTATTTACAGGACCTTTAACTTCGACAGACGACCATTAATTATGTCTAATCAAGATCAGAGGAAAAGCAATATTTTGAAGTCCCTAAATGAAAAATAATCAGCAAAGGACTTTGATTTTTATGACGGAAATACTCGTTAGTCTAATAAAATTTATTAACTTAAAGATCGGTTGTCGGGTCAGCACCGAAGCACTAGATGATTGGGATAGTTATTACTCACGGGACTGATCGAGAAAACATAACCAATAAGATCTAAATAAAAAGCAAAATATCTGCTAACGACAGTAAAATTTTCTGAAACTTAGGTATTGCTAGTTATACATAAATTCGGTTTTCGGACAAGCACGGAAGTACTGGCAACTGGTTGGTGAATACCTTCGGGGACTAAATATTTCCCCGCTGTCGGCTATCTTACAATAAACAATGATATCGTCTGACACTGAATTAAAGGTAACCACAAAAGGACTATTGTGCTCAAGTTTGGTTCCAGTTGGGTCCGTGGTTCCCTGAGATATTCAGTTTCACATTTGCTCCATTGTTACACTATATTCGGATACGACATTCGCGCCTTTTAGAGGACTATAGGGTTTGTGTCATTTATCATGTGAAAACCTAAAAAAAAAAAAAAGAGAAATTCAGAAACGTTTCCCGCAACACGTCATTGTAGGATTATGACGTTAAACATTTTGCTCGAAACGTCATATGTTAAAAAAATAAAATTGAAAAATTGAAAGACTCACAAATCCTCTGTTGAGGCATTTCCGAAATACTATGAACGGTGGCAATAGACTGGATAATGAAAACAGATAACTAAATACCGAAGTTACTGTGAATTTACAGCTGATGTTTTGCTAATTTTTCAATCTTGAAGTAATGTTTTTAATATGGGATGAAAAGATGCAACTGCGTTCAAAAATAGGAAAATGGTTGTTTTTTCACCCAGAAAATTCATTAAGATTTTTACTATTTTTTTATATTAATTTTTAAGTCTAAAGGAAAATATTTCATCGTGTGCCTTCTGTTAAGATATTTACTGGAAGCATAGCATTGTTATTAATACGGGACTTTCGAAGTAGGACCCTTTTTTATGTTTTATGACGTAAACAGGAGGGAAAACTGGTTCCAGACTGCATTGGGCTCAAGCACTCGCTCATTATGGGGATTACCCTCCATCCGGGCATTTTAATATAAAAAATCGTATCGGTTAACCAGAAAATTCCGTATTGCTGATCGAATCATCAACTTTAGTTTGTATAATGCCAGTAGTTATAAGTGTAAACGCCAACACAGTCCAAGCTTCTTTAAGCACAATACATCATAGGGTTGTCATGACAACTCTTTTATTTGTATCTCTTTTGTAGGAACAATACTTGTGCCTTGTTGTAACAATGCTTTCCAAACTTTTATCACACTCATAGGCTTAAGGTAGTACGGGAGTTTAAAACTGCACATCATTCTTGCGCATGTGACAAAAAAGGAATTCACTATGGGAGTGTTGCCGAAACCATTTTAATGTCTTATAATACATAAATATGATGAAATATTCAACAAATATGGTGTAACTATGCAGAATATCAAACCTTTTCAGCAAACTCCTGTTTCATTAAGGGGAGATAATTTGTATAGAAATGATAGGGAAAAAATAAGTTTTTTGCAATTTATTAAAAAATTAGTTCGGTTAACCCCTAATATTTTTCATGGAAATTGAAGGACAGTATTTTAGCTAATAATTTACCAACTTTAAAAAAATTCTATCTGATGTAACTAAAATAAATTAAAATTTTGTTAAAATTCGCTAATTTTCCCTATTATTGCAACCAAAATATCAAATTTTTACATGATATATTTCAATCTTATATGGCTGGTGACCCCCAATTTTTATTTTATTTTTTGTATGCTGTAATAACAAAGAGTAAATCGTGAAAATATGAGAAAATTCTATCTGACAGATTTTAGACCCCCGTACCACCTTAATTAGTTAGACAGCTAATTAACGACAAATGAGCTATGCAAACACCTGTTGGTGCTTTATACATAAGAATGAAAAGTCACGCATTAGAGCTATTTCATAATAGTTAGTATATGTAGATATGCACGAATCAGGAATTTCCAATGTGTACGATTGCCTAAAATTAAGCAGTAACAGTTCATTATCCGAATCTCCGGGTGTGTCAGTTGTAGATTTGACGGTCGAAAATGCAGTTTACAGCTGACGCTTAGTCTAATCAAAATTGATGCCCACAAAGAAGGTATTTTTTCGACATTAAGGGTGTTTAAGGACGAAAAAAAGGTTTTATGCTTATGATAATTTAACATTGATCCCGACAGGTGCACTTTCAGAAATTTTCCCTGAAATCACTAGGCAAGTTGGCAAAACACTTGATCACAGTAGAACAAACATATATCTAAACATTGATTAGTTTTTAATTTAATTTTTTGGTATTACGAATTGTCTGGAAAATCGACAGTAACAACATCCACTCCATATGCTTGAGAGGTAGGTATAATGATAAAAGTAAGGACAGAAAATAAATAAATAATTATAATACTGAAAGGTCATACGATCATTAAAAATGTTGTTTAATAGATATCACTCCCTTACGGAAAAAATGAAGTTTCGGTCCGAACTGTGGTTCAAGATTCTTTTTTTACTTAGTCCTGAGTAGTATATGGGCACGAGCAAATTAGCATTTGAGGAGGTGGTGCCGGAAGTGACGTAGACCGGAAGTGACATCACTGGAAGTCACGTGACCGGAAGCGGAAGTTACGTGACCGGAACACGAAGTGTCAACATTGCGCATGCGCAACCGGAAGTGGGTATGTATCTGCTGTAGGTAGCCATGTTGACCGGAAATGACGTGTTGGAACAACACGTGATCCTGCAAGGGATATGTATGACCTTACTACAATGTACATGCGCGACCGAAAGTAGGCGTAGCCCAAGTTGTTAACCGGAAGTGGTCTTAATTGAAACCCTTTTCGACCATTTTGATAGGAAATGACGTGTTGGAACAACACGTGACTTCGCAAGGATCTCGTATGACCTTATAACATGACGCATACGCGACCGGAAGTGGGCGTAGCCCCAGGTATAGACCGGAAGTTGGGAATGTTCCTTCAATATTCCCCTTTTTTATAGTATTATACCCCTTTTTCAATGGTATTCTTTGTATTTTTTTCTTTTTCTATCATTTTCTCCATTGTACCACCCATTTTAAGTATTGTCCTTTATATTTTCTTCCATTTTCATCCAATTTCTAGACTAATGTCCTCCTGTCCAACCCCTTTTTAAATGTTTTAACAGCATTATATACCTTTTTCAATGGTGTTCTTTGTGATTGCTCCTTTTGTCATCCAATGTTTAGACTAATATCCTACCCTTTTTAATTGCATTATATACCTTTTCAACCCCATCCAGTATTGTTCTTTGTATTTCAATCCAATATTTAACCTAATATCCTCTTGTCTACTCCTTTCGTACGTTATTTGATTATTTTCTACATTAATTTCTAATTATCTTTCCTTTTTATCCAATTCTTTAAGTGTTTTTCCCTTGTTAACCCTTTCTATGTGTTATTTTATTATTTTATACTTTATTTTCTGATTATCTTTCTTTTTCACCCAATTCTTCATGATATTACCCCTTTTCAGCCCAATTTCTATAGTGTCGTCTGCTATTTTCAGATTTCCTGCCTTTTTTCATCCAATTCTTAGAGTTATTTCCCCTTTCCCGCCTAATTTCTGTAGTGTCGTCTGCTATTTTTTAGATTTCCCGCCATTTTCCCTAAACCTATTATATTTCATCATTACTTCCATTTGCATCCAATTCCTTTTCCAGTTTTCTCCAGTATAGTTTTCTATTTTTCACCATTTTGTTAGTTATCGCCTTTTCCAGCGCAATTTCTATAGTGTTGCCTGCTTATTTAGATTTCCCGCCATTTTTCATCCAATTCTTTCAGTTAATTCCCCTTTCCCGCCCAATTTATATAGTGTCTTCTGCTATTTTTAGATTTCCCGCCATTTTTCATCAGTTCTTAAAGTTATTAACCCTTTCCCGCCTAATTTCTGTAGTGTCGTCTGCTATTTTTTAGATTTCGCACCATTTTTTCCTAAACCTATTATATTTTATCATTACTTCCATTTGCATCCAATTCTTTTTCCTGTTTTCTCCAGTAAAGTCTTCTGTTTTTCACCATTTCATTAGTTATCCCCTTTTCCACATTATTTCATGATCATCTTTATTTTATCGAATCTCTAACCCATGACAACTTTATATTCATTTATTATTTTAATTAGAATGTTATTCTGTTTTTTTTTCCGAACTATTAGAGTTGTGTTCATTTTTTTTAATTTATTTTTGAATATTATTTTTTTTCTAATAATTAAGATTCCCAACACATACACCCGACATAAACTACTTTATTGATGTTGTTCACCCAGTTTCTTAACCTTTTACCTTAAATGGTATTAATGATATATTTGCTAGATCTATTGTATTGTTATATGCTAGATCTTATTTATGTCACTCTGCATTTCTCCAGGCTTGTGACTGGCTATAACTGTAACGTTATAGACTGCATTTCCCCTTTTGCTTCTTTTTTATCTTTTTTCTTTTTCTTCTTTTAATCCTTTTTATTCTTTTTATCTCATTTTTCCCCTTTTTTGATTTTTATTGGGCTTTGTGTCATTCGTTGTGGTGTTGACTTTCTTGGCAGTATACTCTTCTTGTAATTTTTTGCGGTCCTTCTTCACCTGTTTGTTCAGTTTGGCCCATTCGGTATAAAAATCGGTACACATTTTACAAATCCACCTCTTACTGTCAAATTCTGAGCTTTTCTTTACTTGTTGACATTTGGAACACTTTTTTTTCTTGGGTTTTAGATGCATTGTGTTAGTCTGGGTGAAAGGTTAATCTGGCAGGATTTTCCGTCGATATCCAGGTTTCGGCTCTTCTTTTTCTTTCACATATTTCTTCATTCCAGTTGGAGTAACGACGTAGATGCACGACATTTTGTCCGATACGTTCGAGAGTTGGGAATCAACTGACAAAATTTTTAGTTGTATGTTCTTTTATTCATTTTCGTAGGTGATTTGTTTCAATAATGAATTATCTATTTTATTTACAATTGGCAGCGTAGAATGCATCAACTATTCTTTGTTTCCATTTCTCAAGGCCTTCATAATGCTTTTGGAGATTTTTAACCTTAACCAAGATGGCGTAGACCTCAGCGGAACGGGATGCAAACAATAATTGTAAATGAATTTTGTCCATTTTTTCTTTTTAACTTACTGCAAAATATTAGTCTAGCGACCGAGGAAGCCAGTCGATCACGCCTTTATATAGTCAAAGTCATTTGTACCGAAGGCTGTGATTGGACGGTTAATTTTGTAAGAGGTGATTTGATTGGTTGAATTTCCTACAATTTATTTCGTTATTATTATGTACAACTTCAATCCACTTTTTGTCTCAGAAATGATCACTTCGGAATGATAGATCTACATCTCCTTTATATAGCTTATATGTAAGCTGTTGGTACTATAACCTGTTGGAACTCTACCCCATAAAAAAGTTTTTCTAAAACCTTAGTTGAATTGGCTTAACCTTAATTTGTTGCTGAATAGTACATAAACTTATATACCTGTTACATAGCCCTAACCTCTACCTTTATGTTCCAGTGTTGTTAGGTAAGTAATGTTGTATTTGTTGTGATATGACTTTAGTGCTGTTTGTATTTACCAGAGTTATTTGAACCTTATTATAAGTTTTCGCTTGATCTGTTTTGTCAGATCTATTTTTTCTTTCTTTTTTATGTGATAGTTTGATAACGGATTTTACTGTCTATCGTCAACCTTATTACTTCCCATTGTGAACTTCAGATTTTTCAATTTGTGATTTGGTTGGTATTTTATTTGGGATTTGGTTTCTGGATTCATTTTGGATCTACAAATTACAAGATATTAACATATATACATTTGTATTATCTCCGTCAGTTAGGCAGACACGGGTCGGAGAACATCCACATGCTTTCTGTACAATTTGTATTTAAATTAATGCTTTCATTTCAAAGGTTCACACTGTAGTACGTGTTCGATTTTCCATACTAATTCTTCCGGGCGTAGTTGGGCCACCTGCATAGTAGGTAATTGAATAGGTAAATTCAATCCTGGGCACTGAATTGAGGTCTGTACTAAATCGTGTTGTTCCATCTCAACTATCACCTCCCCTAGAATGGAGTGTATTTTGTTGCGTAGATCGAGTAAGAAGTCCTGAACGTTTTTAACTGTTAGTGTATAACATGTTGATTCAATCCCAGGTCTTGGCACCATCTGTTTAATTTTCAACTTGATTATGTAGTCCCCATTGTTACAGTCTGTTGGCTGGTGTTCTGGTTTAATTTTGTGCTTCTCTTGTTGATGACATATGGGTAAAGGGCTTTGGTTGTGGATTATCATATGTCGGTTACGATTGTATTTTCTAGAAAATGTCTTCTCACATATTCCACAGCTAAATTGGTGTTGGTTGCCACGACGATGATGTTCACTATTATACATCTGTAACGACAAAATGATATTATTTAGTTATAATATTTAGTTATAGACATTATACTTAGTTATGAATATTAATTAGTGATTGGTAATTATTGTACTTACCATTTACTTTAGGTATCTTTGCTTTCAAACTGGTCAGCAGAATGGCAGTCTGGCGACTGAGGAAGCCGGTCGATCGCACCTTTATATAGTCAAAGTCATTTGTATCGATGGCTGTGATTGGTCGGTTCATTCTGGAAGAAGGCTTCTGATTGGTTGATTTCCCTGCATTCTCATTGGTCAATCCATGGTAAATGGAGGCTTCTGATTGGTTGAATTTCCTGCAATTTGATTGATCAACATTATGTACAGCTTCAATATACTTTTTGTTGTATAATTGTGTTCGAATTTCTTGTTTCAGTTTGTATTTTTATGTCAAAGTTTACATTTGTTTTCATATTTCTGTTCATATTTCATGTTTAGATCGCATTTTCGATTAATTTATCGCAGTTTTGTTATCTTTATCGACCTTTTTACGGATTTTTGCTGCTGCTGCTGCAGCGCCATATGCGAGGCATAATGGCTGCTGCTGCTGTTGGTAAGGGGTAAGGTCTGCCTGCTGCTGCTGTTGGTAAGGGGTTAGGTCTGTCTGCTGCTGCTGCTGCTGGTGGTGGTAATGGTGTTGGAATGATAGGCTATTGTGGTGGTGGCGGCGGCGGTTGTGGTGATGTGGTGAATTTAATGTATCTATGTGGTGGTGGTGGTGGTGGTGGTGAATTTAAGGTATCTGGGTGGTGGTGGTGGTG
>MJUU01028487.1:32985-46496 GCA_002080025.1 Modiolus philippinarum
CCATTTTTTTAGACTACGATATTTTCAAACTGTATAGTTCGTTCATTACTTGTCAGTTGAGTTGAACGTTAACTGGTATTCTTCCATGGTTAACTTACTTGATGCGTGATCTATACATTTACATGTTCATTGTTGGAAAGACTGTTATCTTTACTTTAAATATACCTCTAAAATCTTAATTTTGTAAACAAATTTTGCATCAGCCCAAATAATAAGATAGGAACTATCTGCAGTAGTCTAAGTAATTGCAGTGCACGAGTGCTTACTTGCTCTTGTCAGTGTTGAAAAAAATGTATGACAAAACAATGGATTTTCCCATCCGTTTTTTTAAACAAAAGATTTTAAAAAGATAACTGTTAATTAACTTTCAAAACTATGAACCGTTTCACACATTGCTGCAACTTCGGCGATGTCTTGCCAAGTTTGTTCTCCATCTGTATCTTTTTCCACAGGTACACACAAACCAGGAGAATTCGTGCTCAGATTTTATGTGATCAGCTAATACTGAATCAGATGAGAACTTTCTATTGCAGGATTTGCATGTTGGAGTTTTTGAACAGCTTTTCACATGATGGCTATAACTTGTTCTGGAAGCATATGATCGCTTACAAGAAGTACACTTGTACGGTTTGACACCAGTGTGCGAGTTAATGTGATCTGTCAAAAGTTCTCTCCTTGGAAAGCTCTTTTCACAATCTTTGTATGGGCACCTATGTGGTTTTCCCTCAGAATTATGTAAAGCTGAATGTGTTAACAAAATTGATTTCTTCCAGAAGGATTTGCCACAAGTCGAGCAAAGATGGATTTTTTGGTGCTTATCCTCAATGTGCTGCTTGTAGGTAGCTTCATTCTCAAATGCTCTAGTACAAGCTCTGCAGCTGTAAGGTGCTGTATGCATTTTGAGATGTTTCATTAGTGCATCCTTTGACCTATACTCTCTATGGCAATCTGTGCAATTGAAACCTTTAGTTGCACTCACAATGTTTTTTTTCTTTTTTTCTTTAGCTGGTGTCTCAATTTCCCTAAACGACAGGTCAAGAGCTTCTATTTCCTCTGTTTCACTCCCAGACATTCCGTAGATATGCTGCAAATGAAAATAATAAGGTAATTAAAGGATAGTTCGCCTTGACGTCACAGTTGTTGAAAGTTCACCTTTCCTAAGAAAGAAAGTCATAAAACTGTCATTTTCAATTTGTCCATATGAAATTGTTGATGGGGTAACATGATAATTTCTTTTGATCTAATTTCCGGAATGATTACACTTTTACAGAGTATTAAATGTTAACTGTTGTTTGAAGGGTATACAAATTATCGCAACTTTCACACTTTTGAAAAACAATAAAAAAAGATTTTTTGCAAGAATATTTTAAAATGAGCTTGAAAATATTGAGCATTACAGTGTCGTGAATCATTGGCGGATCCAGCCTTTGAAAAAAAGGTGGGGTGTTATAATGGGGTTTCAGAAATAAAGGGGTTCCGATCTATTTTTTTTATTTATTTTTTTTTTTTTGCCAATTTTTATCCATTTTTGAATGAATTCTCTACGAAATTTAAAACTTTTTTCCAGAAAAAAGGGGGGTGGGGGTTCCAATCCCACCTCTGGATCAGCCAATGGTGAACGCATTTGCCAGCTCAAAATCCCTCATTAAGTCTCCCAAACGAAATTTGGAGACTTATTGTTTTTGTTGCGCTTCTTATTTTTATTCTTCTTTCTTTCTTCTCGTCCGGATGAACTTGTCCCATATGTATTATGGCACTTCTACGAGATCAATATGGGGTTTAACGGAGCAATAAAGTAATATTAAACGAGGGTTTACCTGAGTTCAATATTATCTTTTGCACTCCGTTAAACCAAATATTGATCAAGAGTAGAATTGCCATATTTGTTTAATTATAGTTGATTGACATAACTCAAATCAATGATGACAACCAAAAGGGGCGTGATGTATTTAATTTTGGTTCGACAGAGATGTTGCCTAGAAACGTAAATCACGTCATTGTGCAATATGATGATTTATCATGATCAACTGTGCAATATGACAGTTTATGGAACAGGTACATTTCAATGCTTTCTACACAGAAACAAAAGTACAAATATAATAATACCTATTCTCTAATTATTATCCTGTTTTCATGTTTCCTGACCGGTGTGAGAAATACGTTTCTACTCTCTAGAGAGAACATTGTTCTCGGTCAATGCATGCACTATTTCTGCATGGCCCATGGACAGCCCCTTTACATTCATATAGGTACTATTTGCTGATGCAACTCGGAAGGATTTCATGTTTTGGTGGTCTGATACCAAAACAATAATTAATCCTAGAAAATATTCAACTCGTGTTCGAAAGATGCTGTAATTCACTCATGCGCTGTGCACATTCGTGAATTACTGCGTTGTTTGATCATTCACTGAATATTTTGCGATAATCAGTTTCTCGGAATAGTTATAGTTTGCTTATTTTAAACGTGGATAATTGTTGATTTTGATAAGCAATTTGACAATTGACTAACTAAGATTAGAAAAGTTTGAATCTTATAATTAAGTGCACAAAATGAGATTTTTTTCTCAAGAAAATGCACTACAGAACGGACACGAAATTTATTACTGAAATTACAAAAAACAATATCTGTTTGATCAGAAATTGGTACATGCGCAAACGGGATCCCTGATTATTCACATGATCCAAGCGTGATTTATGCTGAATAAACCGTAATGCAAATGACGTATTTGCTGCTTGACAACGAGTGTAATCAAAGACGACAGACATGATCTCCTCCTAACAAAATAAAAGCTTTCGGTTGAATAGGATTCACTGCTGAAGTTTTCTATTTGTTCATTTTAAAGGTTGGACAACACAATCATCCCTGCGTGCTGTCAAGGAGTATGAGGGATTGCATTGGCAAAGTATCGAGTATGATACCATTTAGCATTGTATATAAAACTAAACCAACAACTAAACAGTGCGATGGAAACGTAGACTGTTGCTCGGAGTAGCAAGTCTAAACAATGGATCATGAATATTATTGGGATATTAAATACATCAGCAAACCAATGCCGAAGCAAAAATGCAGAAAGAAAACACCTACAATCAAAAATCCTAAAAATAATGCAAATGGAGACAACACAACAAAGACAAAACAAATGAACAAACATGTACAAGAACACCAGATATCATCAGGTGCTCCGGAAGGGTAAGAATAATCTTGTCCATGCGTGTCACCCGTCACACTGCCAATAAAAATTCTTGCATTAAGTCATAGTCTGTGTTTTTCAGTTCGGTTTTAAACTCTGGATCTACTCAAAACTGTTCTCATTTGATAAATAGAGGCATTGTAACGATTTGTCAAATCTTGGTGACGACCCTGGTGTAAAAGTTTTTGAGAGTAATTTCGGTCTGTTTACAGACCTGACCAAAGCGAATGATTGTAAAATGTATACGCCATATGTCGTAGATGTGGGATTATTACTGCTCAAAGACAGGAAGTTCACTACTGGAAAGTCAAAATCATCACGCTTGTCGTAAAGTTTTGATTTAAGACGCCCAGAGTTATCAATACCGAAGTAGAGTTCCAGGTATGATTCTGATGTTGGTGTATCAGTGGTCTTTAACTTCGAGTTCTTTTAGGTATATAAGATTAAGATAATCCTTAAATTGAGGATTTTTCAATGAAAGAACATCATCCATATAACGGAAACTAATTTAATGACTTGGCTAGTTCTTTGTCCTTTTTTCTGAATTAGCCCTTGTATGAACGAGTAAAGGAATCAATCGGAATTCCCTGTCTATTTTGTTGACCTAAAACTTTTGTTACGAAAACTGCAGTTAAGAGTACAACTTTCATCAACTTGCATTCCGAAAATCTTTGTTGCTCATCCAAAGTTCATTGCCACACAAAACGTAAGGTATCAACTTAGTTGCAACTTCGTGTAGAATTGAGGTTGCCACAGAACCTTTTCCATTGTCTTTCATATCGTTGCGAGACTTTATTGTATGTTAGCAAACTTCTATTGCAGAATATACTTTACTAAATTAGTTGTCTAACATATCTATGTTAGAAAAAGACCAAGTCCTTAAGTTGTTACTTCCCCGGTTGAATAGTCAATCCCTAACTCTTTTCCTTGTAGTTTTGCTCACTGAACGACTGTCGATGGTCGTATCTTCCGTTTGTATACGCCCGTATCATTCACTTGATCTACGACGGTTAGTGATGTGTCATTATAGTTGATGGGGTACCTCAAAATAATGGTTATTTATATCAAAACTATGTAACATTTCATGACTTGCATGATATATTTTATAGATAAGGTGTTGTATTTTATATGTATACCATTTTCCTTTAAGAAAGAACTTCAGAAGGATATTATTAGCCGTGAAAAAACTGGAAAACATGTTTTTTTTCAGAAATATCACATCCGAACGCAATTAATATTGATTGATTGATTGATTGAATATTGTTTAACGTCTACTCAGCAATATTTCAGCTATATCAAGACGAAAACAAGTTTGTTGATAAATAATCACTTTGGGGGATGGAAATGGCCATGGGACGGGAAATTCTGAATGCCACTGGAAAAGTAGGGTGAAATCGTCAAGGGCGGGGAATTTAGCCTTGTAGCCGATCACCTACGGACCACCCCAAAAAGAGCTTGCTACAAGGGTTCTTTAACGTGCAGGAAGCGTGGCATTTCTTCCAACACGTGGACCTGAGTTTACATCCCATCCGAAAGATGGGTTGTGTATTTATTAATCCCGCACAACCACGGAATAGGTCCTAGTGTATTTATTAATCCCGCACAACCACGGAATAGGTCTATATCCCGGGACCCTCGGGGTCAGCCTCCGTTTAGGAGGGGTCACACCCCGCAAGCCGGAGATACTGGGTCCTATTTCTATATCCCGGGGTTCCCTCGGGGTCCTCTGTTAGGATGGCTCATACTCCAAGCTCAGAGGATGCTGCGGGCCTATTCTTCAGCCGGGACCGCGCACGGCGGCAATTAATATTGTATACTATGGTCAATATCTCTGTAATACACATGGTTCTACATCTATTCTACAAATACTACCTTTGGTTCATTCAAAAATGATGAATATAAGAACAAAAAACGCTTCTTACCTTCCACGCTGCCAAAATTGCCGACGGCTGTATATCGTATCCGACGGATGTCAAAAAAANGCTTTGCATATGCATGCATCAGGGATAGCATGGATGCTCTCAATGGAATTCTTAAGTTCATGAGAGGGTAGATGTACATGTTTTTGTATCTTTTCATTTTTTTCCTTTCTACATATTATTTGTTTACCATGTTGAATTTCATCAGTATTTGATTTTTCCCTCTTACTTTCTGTATCCCTAAACAAGTGATCTAATTTTATCGGTTTGACAATGTCAGCATTATTTGTCATGTAGAACCACTCTGCACAGATACTATCATGATTAGGTTCACTTTTCTCAGATTTAATATTATTACCACCAGTAGTCTGTTTTATTGTACTGTCAATAGGTTCTGCAGTTAAACAGCAGTAAGCTTCCTCCGTATTTCTACTTGTGTCTGTTATATTTTGTAAACGTGAGGCACGGTTCACATTTACATGATTGATTTGTTGTATTTGTACAGAAGACAACTCAAAGACATCTCCCATATAAGTATGCATTAAATAATATTGAAAAGACTCCCATGAATTGAATGTCACTGAAAGTGCACTCCCAAGAGGGTCTATTTGTCCAAATTGGTCACGTGCATGTGAATCAAAAATATGGTATGATCCACTGACTTCATCATGAAAGAAGCAAACTGTCAAAATGTAGCCAAAAACTGAACATGAATCAACAAATACTAATGATAAGGCAGTCGAAAATTCTAGAGAACCAGCCAATTGATCTGCTGATGAACCAACGATTCCATAATATGAACTTCTGTCAGCTACCAATTCAAAATCGATGCCTATATTAATAAAATTGTGAATATGCTGTGGTATTTCGGTATGTTGCAAAAATCGCGGAAGAGCAAAGATTGTTTCAATATAACGAATATGGCCTTCTCGTATAATGTCAATATCAATGCTAGCCCATGGCTGTTCAAATTGAGCACATCTAAATGTAAAGAAACATGGTGCCATTACAGCCATAATAGTACACTGTCTTCCAGAGTAGTTGTCACAAAAAAAGGAACTCCTTGGTGAATACTTCCTCGTATTGACCGCATATTTCGATTCAACTGACAAAAAAGTCGAAATTTATCAGGGAACTGATTGGAAAAGAAAAAAAAACCTGTATGGAGAGTGACAAATAAGTCGTAATTTGTCAGGGAACTGGTAAAGGAAAAAAACTGATGGAGAGAAACTACTTCAAAATTGTTTCTTTTACCATTTGCAATTTTCGCCATCGCAATGCCTTTCTTCTTCTTTGGGCGCAGGAAAACCTTTTTACAAACCGATAAAATCACGACGATTAAAATGCAGATAAGACTTCGTTTTTTCTGTGCTCGAGTCACGTGAGTATAACGTGATCTAAATGGCGCGGAAATCACTACAATGTGACTATCACGTGATTAATGTAATTACTCAATAGGTGTAAACAATACGGCGTTATTTTTTTTAATAATTGATAATGTCTGAAACCTCTAACATTCTCCATAAGCATCAGCTATGTTACAACGCTTATAGTTCAACCTCGGCTTGTACACATAAACAATTTAATTAATGACTAAACTCACTCAGCAACCGGACCTGGAGTACCCATAATAACCATATTTTTCATATCAAAATGTCATTTCCTGTCTTAAAATGAACCAATAGAATTGATTGTAATATAAAACAAATTTTCTAGCAGCCAGTCTAAAGTAGTGTTAAAAGTTACTTCTTGCACATGCGCATTTGAAATAGAAACTCCAATCTAATGTTTCCCGCTGAGACGGGAAACAAAAATGTAATAAGGATGGAAGCGATAAATTTTGATTAAAACTGCAAAATTGCAGAAATGGGTATGGGCAGGAAATTTAACATTTTTTGCTTTGCAATCCCAGTAAGTGGGTCTGCTATACTGAGGAATATAGAAGTGGTGTTTATACTGCTAAGGATGTGGCGTTTCTCCACACAGTTTGGCTACAATGCTCGCGGTCAGGATCGGACAACCCTGCATAGACGAGGCATTCCTCTTACAACCACCCGCCGTGCGCGGTCCCGGCTGAAGAATAGGCCCGCAGCTTCCTCTGAGCTTGGAGTATGAGCCATCCTAACAGAGGACCCCGAGGGAACCCCGGGATATAGAAATAGGACCCAGTATCTCCGGCTTGCGGGGTGTGACCCCTCCTAAACGGAGGCTGACCCCGAGGGTCCCGGGATATAGAAATTGGACCCATTCCGTGGTTGTGCGGGATTAATAAATACACAACCCATCTTTCGGATGGGATGTAAACTCAGGTCCACGTGTTGGAAGAAATGCCACGCTTCCTGCACGTTAAAGAACCCTTGTAGTAAGCTCTTTTTGGGGTGGTCCGTAGGTGATCGGCTACAAGGCTAAATTCCCCGCCCTTGACGATTTCACCCTACTTTTCCAGTGGCAGTCAGAATTTCCCGTCCCATGGCCATTTCCATACCCAAAGTGATTATTTATCAACAAACTTGTTCTCGTCTTGATATAGCTGAAATATTGCTGAGTAGACGTTAAACAATATTCAATCAATCAATCTTACAACCACATGAGTAAAACCACATAGGGACGCGTCCAGCAGATCTGTAACCGGACCCCCTGAACCTTGAAGTGCATCTATCTTCGTGGTTTTAAATCTGTTTAATCTGATTGATTTATGGATAACAAAAACAAGTTAATCAAGTCATAATAATAAAAAGTAAGAAATCAACGTGGAAGGACAACTTTGACAAGTTTTGATTGTCACGCAGATATGGGTAGGGACAGGAAATTTAGCCATCTATACGAGTGCTCTTGTATAAAATATAAAAAGGGGCCTATGTTTCCGCTGCATGCGACGTCGTGTTTCTCTTTACATTTTGTCAACGATTGTTCACGTTCAGGCTTTCTGTATATTATCAAAGCTACCCGGCATATACAGGACATTTACCTATCCAACACCTGAGCACGTGCCCGACAGTAATGTACAGGGAGCCCCTCTGTTTTGATTTTTCACCACATTGCCCTTGCAATACACTTAAGATTGTGTTTTATGCCTGTCATTAGCAATTAGTTCATTATTTGCAACCAGTTTCCACCCTTTGTATAAGATATAGGCACCTTACTGCCATGCATGTACATCACATGGACACTTCTGGTACCTGAATCGGTTTTATGGAGCTCCGTCTACAGAGATTCTGGGCGCTTCCCCAAGTACTGAAGGAATGCCTTTTCTGTGCGGGGTAGTTAGGACGTAATACGGAAAGAATAACCTCGAACCAATGAAGAGAAATAGTGTAGAGAAACACAGTGCAGTATTAATATTCCTTCTGTATTTCAAGAGTCGACATGCTGGGGTCGTATACAAGGCTAAATTTCCTGTCCCTACCCATTTCTCCCATTTTTCAATGCCAATCAATACGTGTTGTCCCGTTCAGCAATGTATCGTTCTTCTTTTACTTAATTTTTTTTTTGTAATTGACGGACTATAGCCCGGGGTTCCCTCGGGGGATATATAAATATGCCAGATTGACTAAACATTATACTTGACACTCTAGCAGTTGACTAAACATAATACTTGACACTCTAGCAGTTTATAGTGTGAATGCCGGAACTTCTTGTAAACCGGGAAAAGTTCGCAGTTTTTAAAAGATTTCATTTCGCGCAGTCTTGAATTCACGGATGTAGGTCGAGATATAAAACTGCCTTATTGCATCACAATTTTCGCGAAAGTTTTTATTTTCACGCTTCCTCCCTTACCGCCAAAAATAGCAAAAAATAAGGCTGCCTAATTTTTTTTTCTCAAAGTTATATACATTGTAGAACTTTGCCAATTTTTTGTGATTTTTTATAGATGGTATATAGATTGTTATAATCTCTACAGTTTTGATGCGAGGATTTTTTTTTTGGCTCACCTGGCAATCACTTTGCTTCCGTTGTCTATCCGTTCGTCGTACGTCTGTCAACAATTTCAAAAATCTTCTCTGAGACAGTGGTCCAATTGTTATTCTGAATCTTGACCTGAGTCATCAGTAGGGTATGCAGTTTCAAAATTGTGTTCCATTAGTTCGTATATTTAACATCATAACTGCTGCTACTAAAGATGGATTATAGGGGTAAATTGCTGGTTTTGCAAAAAACTCGAAAATCGTAACAGATATCAAAAATCTTACACAGGGCTAAAAAATGATCTGGATAACATGATCCACCCGCCCTGCAATTTTGAAGAAAATCCGAAAACCTGTCTTATAGATATGTCCTTTTCCGTAAAATTTTCAAAATTTTGAAAAATAAAGAATACAAGGGCAAAACAAAAAAATGAAATGCTAAGGTAATACTCTATCGAATGCATCAAAATGCAATATAAAACAAAACTAGTTTTCAGAAACAGATCAAGCTGTCAAATTAACAAATTTAGAAGACAACATCAATAAATTGTCCCGCCGTGCGCGGTCCCGGCTTATGAATAGGCCCGCAGCATCCTCTGAGCTTGGAGTATGAGTCTTCCTAACAGAGGACCCCGAGGGAACCCCGGGATATAGAAATAGGACCTAGTATCTCCGGCTTGCGGGATGTGACCCCCCCCCCCCTAAACGGAGGCTGACACCGAGGGTCCCGGGATATAGAAATAGGACCCATTCCGTGGTTGTGCGGGATTAATAAATACACAACCCATCTTTCGGATGGGATGTAAACTCAGGTCCACGTGTTGGAAGAAATGCCACGCTTCCTGCACGTTAAAGAACCCTTGTAGCAAGCTCTTTTTGGGGTGGTCCGTAGGTGATCGGCTACAAGGCTAAATTCCCCGACCTTGACGATTTCACCCTACTTTTCCAGTGGCAGTCAGAATTTCCCGTCCCAAGGCCCTTTCCATACCCCAAAGTGATTTTTTATTAACAAACTTGTTCTCGTCTTGATATAGCTGAAATATTGCTGAGTAGACGTTAAACAACATTCAATCAATCAATCCATTTATGTTCTCGCTGATGGCCCTTTTGGATTAAGGTGGAGCCTTTCAAAAACATCCTATTTACTGGGGACCACAAAAGAATTGTTGTCGGGTTTGGGTCCAGTTGGCCCATTTCTTTCTTTGGAGAATTTATTTAAATGTGTCTCTTATAGGGTCCAGTGTTAAACTTTGCTCCCTTGTGGCGACTGTCTTGGATAAAATAATTACCTACGAAAACACCTGTTTGCAGGGGACTATCCAAAGACTAGTTTGTTACATAGAAGAAGAGTAGTTTCAGGGGAGACGATCTTTGGATGTCTTTTTCATAATGTTAAATATTTTATTATGTTCCATTCATGTGATGACAATCATGGCGGAAGGTGGAACTTATGAAATGTTCATAGGGGATTACTGCAGATGTGTTGGTTCAACTTTCACTGAGCATCTTTGAATGAAAAAATAAGAAAGACGGACCTATTCGATGTAGACTTTGAAAGATCATAATGGCTATAATAAGGTAAGTTAAATAAAGGTATACGCAAAATATAATATGACAGCGGTGTATTAAGCATATTTAATCTTGGCATTTGTCATGATAAAATATTATCTTTATCGCGACTTTTAGCCTGCCGATGCCAAAATCAATCATTTAAAGAAACAATTTTCGGGATAAATTATGGCGATATTTAGGTTGTTTCTAGACAAAACTGAGTTATTTTATCTCAATTCCTCAAATTTAATATTGCACTTTTATTTTATTTTTTTTTATGCCCCGCCGCTAGGCGTTCGGGGCATTAAGGTTTACCCTGATCCGTACGTCCATCTTTTTGGTTTCCGGATGATAACTTGAGTATCCTGCATCGGATCAAAACCAAACTTAGTCACATGCTTACTTATCACCCAAGACAGAACTCTATTGATTTCCAGGTTGGTACCCCCAAGGTCAAGGTCACAGATGCTAAAACTAGACTAAAATTTCAATAAAATTTTGGTTTCCGGATGATAACTTGAGTATACTACATCGGATCAAAACCAAACTTAGTCACATGCTTACTTATCACCCAAGACGGAACCCTATCGATTTCTGGGTTGGTAACCCCAAGGTCAAGGTCACAGTTGCTAATAATAGACTAAAATTTCAATAAAATTTTGGTTTCCGGATGATAACTTGAGTATACTACATCAGTTCAAAACCAAACTTGTTCACATGCTTACTTATCACCAAAGATGGAATCCTATCGATTTCCAGGTTGATACCCCCAAGGTCAAGGTCACAGTTGCTAAAAATAGACTAAAATGTCAATAAAATTTTGGTTTCCGGATGATAACTTAAGGTTACTACATAGGATCAAAACCAAACTTGGTCACATGCTTGCCTATCACCCAAGACGGAACCCTATCAATTTCCGGGTTGGTACCCCCAAGGTCAAGGTCACAGTTGCTAAAATAGTCTAAAATTTCAATAAAATTTTGGTTTCCGGATGATAACTTGAGTATACTACATCGGTTCAAAACCAAACTTGGTCACATGATTACTTATCACCGAAGACAGAATCCTATGGATTTCCGGGTTGGTAACGTCAAGGTCACAGTTGCTAAAAATATACTAAAATTTCAATAACATTGGTTTCCGGATGATAACTTGAGTATACTTCATCGGATAAAAACCAAACTTTGTCACATGCTTGCTTAACACCCAATACAAAAGCCTATGGATTTCTGGAATGGTACCACCAAGGTCAAGGTCACAGTTGCTAAAAATAGACTAAAATTTCAATAAAATTTTGGTTTCCGAATGATTACTTGAGTATTCTGCATCTGATCAAAACCAAACCTGGTCACTTGCTTACTTATCACAATAGACATAATCCCATAGATTTTAGTGTTGATACCCCCAAGGTCAAGGTCACAGTTGCTAAAATAGATTAGTATTACATATAAGACTGTTTCTCAGATTATTTGTTGAAACTTCACATTATATCAAAACCAAAGCAGTTCCAGTGCCTATTTATCACAGGAGAATTATCCTTTGTTATAATTATTAGATATGTTTATCGTACATAGTTATGCCTTTAATAATTTAAGGGTTTCGATTGCAAGGAGGCGAGGATGTCCCATGGACACATTCTTCCACTTTTATTTTCTAAGTTGTGATAGTGCCCAGTTCTGTCAACAACATAACGATTTATTGTGATAATTAATGTTACACATTCAAATCAGAACCATTGGGTGCAGACGCACTTAATGCAGCAGCATTTGTTACAGATGCAGGCTAGGAGAAAGATGACAATTCAACTTGGTTTGAGGTGATGCACAATAGATCACCAATATCTGGAAGGCTTGGAGAGGAACTTTTAATATTAATACATTGATTCTACAAAAAAAGAAGACTTTAAATCAATAAAAAATGGACAGAGAACATTCTTTCTCCACCGACACCATTTTAAAGAGCAATATTACCTTAAAATAGTACAGGATCTAAAGGAATGTAAAGAATGAGCTTTTATGCAAGAAAAATTGTTTAAGATGTTGAAGCATGAAATTGACTGATGACTTACCGTAACCAGAGGAAAATCATGAAGATGTGTAGTGGCATTAAAAGTATTTAATTTCCAAGAGACTAAGATATTTTAAAATCAAGGTTTGCCTAGAGAGTAAAAGAACAACATGAAAGCATTCCATGGTCCCAAACAGAATGCACAAATGTTGTCGACTGTCACATTGTTTAATATTTGTTAAAGGTATGAATGGCACAATAAATTGTAAAACAAATATATAAATCGGTTGAAATTTGAAGTTGTATGAGTGCGAACAAGGTTCCAACAGATGATTCAAAAGTTTCAAAGTTATCCAAGGTATTATTGGTACAAATGTTATGTATTTTATGAAAATCTGTTGAAAATTGTAGGCGTGGGAGTGTTTACAAGAGTGACAGACACCACTTTTTCGATATCCACCTTCGCAAAGTGGCGGGGGACAATTGCAAATAATAAAAAGTTGTTGGAGATTTTAATTCTTAGAAATCATATTAAACTATATAGTCTCCCAGAAACCTGAATTATTTGGTCTATATGTAAGTTTTTCAATCTTTTTTTTTCATCCCATCCGTACATTCCAACTTCTGCAAATGTTAAATTTAGAAAATTATTCCCTATAAGAAGACAATGACAACTCCAAATAAATGAAGATTTCTGTGGATTGTGGCATGTGATTGTGGTTGACGGCCATTGTAGCTGTTTCCTGTTATCTTTCTTATATTAATTTCTGAATTTTGTTTATTCCCAAAAAAACAAAATCTCTTATACTTTTTGAGCTGCAAACTGAACCCACATGTTTTATTTTAAACAACAGTGGCCATGTTGTTTGATCGAGAGCATAAATTTCACAAACTGGACAGAGGAAAACTTGAAGTAAGATATTCCTTAAGTAGTTT
>MJUU01028487.1:57398-101157 GCA_002080025.1 Modiolus philippinarum
AACAAACTTGTTCTCGTCTTGATATAGCTGAAATATTGCTGAGTAGACGTTAAACAATATTCAATCAATCAATCAATCCTAAACGGGGGCTGAACCCGAGGGTCCCGGGATATAGAAATAGGACCCATTCCGTGGTTGTGCGGGATTAATAAATACACAACCCATCTTTCGGATGGGATGTAAACTCAGGTCCACGTGTTGGAAGAAATTGCACGTTAAAGAACCCTTGTAGCAAGCTTTTTTGAGTGGTCCTAGGTGATCGGCTACAAGGCTAAATTCTCCGCCCTTTTCGATTTCACCCTACTTTTCCAGTGGCAGTCAGAATTTCCCGTCCCATGACCCTTTCCATACCCCCAAAGTGATTATTTATTAACAAACTTGTTCTCGTCTTGATATAGCTGAAATATTGCTGAGTAGACGTTAAACAATATTCAATCAATCAATTGAACTCGTAACCAACTGAAGTTTTTGCGGCATTATTTTTCGAACAACCCATACGTTTCTCTATCCAATGATATATTATATGCCCATGAAGCTCGTGGGTATAAGGTTGTTTTTTTTAAGTCTCTTTCGCTGTACAAAATGGAACTTTTCAGTTTTTTTTAATATACTGTCAAGGCTTTGTGAATTAAATGAAAATGAAAAATAAGAATACATCCTCAGCCCATCCACCGTAGAGCTAGTGATTAATTTAGGTGTGTTTTTTGAAAAAAAGGCATTAGAAATGAGGGCTGAGGAATCATAATATTATTTGCTCTTTGTTTATTTTTGTTTTATATTTTCCCATACATAATCTTTAATATATGGCAAATAAAGTTCTTGTAATTTTGTTATCTCGAAGCCATGAAATGGCTGGAGAGATGTTAAAATGACAAGAAAAAAAATCACGTGAGGCTTCAAGCCTATTTACAGCTCTAAAAGATGATCTTCGTGCTTCCGATAAAATATAGTGCGCAAGTTTCTTTCAAAATCGTATACATTGTGTTTTTAAGTTATATTTCTTCATTTTCTTGAGTTGAATACGGTGTTGTTATATTAAATTGAAAACAATACGCATGTCTATCAAATTACTCGTTTTTTTATACCTCTGTTCAACGAACTTGTCGCGCAGTAATTTGTCAAAGATGAAATAACGTTTGTTTACCTGTGACAGTATATTGCATATATTTATAGCAATGAAATCGACATGCAAAATCACGCAATCCGATTATTTTCACGTATTACGGAATAATTAATACATGCAGACGTATGCAGCAGTTCTTTTAAATGACTACGAAGTTTTGCCACGTGTAGATTTTCAGGGCTTCGAGATTCAGCTCCATCGGAGCTTTGATTAAATTTTAAAATCTTATTGGCAAGATGTGCTTTTTAAAATTTTTATATGTAACATTCGAGAGTGGATAAAATATGGTGTTAAGCGGTATAAAGTGGTATAATCGTTATATGTAATAACAAATGATAAACACCGAGAATTGTATTCCGAACTGACTTGGCGGGAAATAGCGCGGGGGCAACATACGTCGAATATCAAAATTTATCAAGCTGGTTGAAACTAGTTCAAACTTCACATATCAATAGAGAAAACATGTTTAAGTATATTTGGCACCTCACAAAAGATAAGCTTACTTTTGAATGGTATATATAGATGTTTCGCCATTTAACAGTAAGACTCCCTTTTGCCAAGGCTTAATCCCTTGTTTTGGTAGTGTACTTTTCAAATTGTTAAAAGGTTTTACTGTGATCTATGCTCACCTTTAATCGAAGTTTAATGACGATGTTTTTCACCCATTTTGGTGTCTATTTTTTTACTGTTTTATTTACTAGTATTTAATTTATTTTTAAATAAACTGTGTAAAACAGCTGATAACAGGAAACATCAACAATAGCTGAGAATTACAATCGCGTGCCACAGTCTGCCAGGGATTTATACAGAAAAAAAAACACAAATAAGACAAAAGACAAACGTAAACAATGTTAGGAACTCGGGACAGCCCTACTTGGTACCGGAACTAGCAAAATCCAGCGGTAGAGATAAACCGGTTTATGGATACCCAAACCTCCTCGTTATCTGTCCCGTTTCCGTATAGTATAATCATACGAATAAAACCCAATATAGGTAGACTACTTACTCCATGACCACAATCTTGAAAGGAGAGAAAATGACAGTATGTAATTTTTGAAAGATGGGTCAAGGGGAGCTCTCCGCTAAGTTGCCAGCTAGGCTCAAGGAGCTTAGTCTGCTGGTAAAACACTGTCGCACTACGGCAAAAATCAAACTTAGAACTTCCCGAAGGATTTGTTTAAGAATCATCATATATTCAGTAGACATCGCCAGTGTCAGTAAGAGGCCAGTATGTGTGTAAATTGTCCAGGTCACTAGATCTCAAAGCTAATTTAAAGGATGCAACCAAAGTATCTTGTCGATATCCCCATTATGAAAAGAATGTAAGTTACGTCCCTTCTTCTCTGTATTCATGTATTCTTCATGATTTATTCAACAAAATAATGGTATACAAGTAATATGATTACTCATTTGAATATACGAAAAGTCATGCATGATTAAGACCTTGTTTCTATTTACAGAAATAAAATTTCTGTTCCTCTCCACGTCACTATCAATACAATAAGATTGAAATATCTAAACGTTGCTCAAGTTTTTAAAATGCACATGTTAAACATTATCTTTTAAACATATTCAAACGGTGCATGTACTTCTGTTAAAAATTAAAATGATTCAATATTGTCCGTTCAATATTTCAGCGAAATGAAACGTAGAACCCTTTTGAAGTCAGCAAAACATTTTGCTTTCCAGACAAAATCGATCAATACATTGATTTACGTTGTTTTACCTGTGCATTTTCTTATAAAATTTCACACCTGTCAAATTGTATATTCGAACGGAAATAGCAGTATGTAGTGGCAAAAATAAGTGAAAGTGAAACAGGTAACAAATTTAGTGATCAAATCGTTCACTGTGTACTGGACATTTTCAAGGACTGATTCAAATTGTTCATATTTCCAAAAATATAACACCAACAGATATTTTTTTACCTTCTTTAGCCATTTCGATTATATCAGAATCTTGGCAGGCTTAGATATTCATTCGCATTTGAAGATAATTGCTTTCAGGGACAATCAAGACCTGTTTAATTTGTGAAGATCAAAGAAGATAACTGCGTTCAAGGGCGATAAAGATGTGTAAAGTTTGTCCAGATCAATTGAGATCAGATCAAGATCTTGTTTAATCTTACCAAACAAGTGGATTTTATTTTATCTTTAAACTACCTTAGCACGTATTAATCAAGTCAATTTTCTTGAAAGAAACCATTGACACTGTCTCCAAATAATTGTGTTTAGCTTGTCAAGATCGAAATGGCCAAAATGATCACAAAATATCTACTACTGTTGTATATAAAAAATTGAGTATAAAACACTAAACACAAAATTTAAAGTCTGAAATATTTGAATAAGAATGTAAATATATTTACCAAAGCTGCATTGGCAAAAGTCCAAGCTAGATAAATTGGCGCCCTGACATTAGTATGACGTAATATCCACAATCGTCGATCAGTATATGTTTAGTAGTATCATTGCCGAGAATTTATCATGGATCATTGTTTTCATTTTTAAAACTAAATGCAAATACTCGGCACTTTAGCTGATTTAAAGATGGTCCGTCTATCCAGAGCAAAATAAGGCGTAGACGTAGATTATAATTAGGATATTTTTGTTCTTGTGAAGTTTGAACCTTTTTTAAATTTGTATACGAACGCGATTTGTTTGTTAGAAAATTTTAAAAGTGTTAATTTATAGTGAAAGGAATTGTAGGTTACCTATCCCTTTTCATACCCCCGTTATAAAAGGTGGGGTATATAGGATTCCTCTTGTCCGTCCGTCCGCCCGTCTAACTTTCGTTTCCGGATGATAACTTGAGTTTGCTTCGAAAGAAAGTTTTATATTTTGAGATTATGTTTGTATTCATTAAATACAGGTCAGGTTCGATTTTGACCGTGTTCGGATTTTGCGTTTCAGAGTTATTGATTTAGGCAAAACCTATAAATTTTATGGTTTTTGGATGATAACTTAAGTTTGGTTTGCAGGAAAGTTTTAATATTTTGGGATAATGTTTCTTTACATAAAATACAGGTCAAGTTCGATTTTGACCAGTGACCCGATTATGTGTTTTAGAGTTGTTGTCCGTGATTTAGGGAAAATCTGTAAATTTTATGGTTTCCGGGTGATAACTTCAGTTTGCTTTGTGAGGAAATTTTAATATTTTCGGACATTGTTTCTATTCATAAAATACAGGTCAATTTCGATTTTGATTGTGATCGGATTTTGCGTTCCAGACTTATTGCCCTTGATTTAGGCAAAATCTGTAAATTGTATGGTTCCAAATGATAACTTCAGTTTGCTTTGGAGAAAATTTTAATATTTTGTGACAAGGTTGATGATTATAAAATAGAGGTCAAGTATGGTTTTGACCGTGATCGCATCATGTGTTTAAGAATTATTGCCCTTGATTTAGGCAAAATCTGTAAATTGTATGGTTCCAAATGATAACTTCAGTTTGCTTTGAAGAAAATTTTAATATTTTGTGACAAGGTTGATGATTATAAAATAGAGGTCAAGTATGGTTTTGACCGTGATCGCATCATGTGTTTAAGAATTATTGCCCTTGATTTAGGCAAAATCTGTAAATTTTATAGTTTCCAGATGATAAATTAAAGTTAGCTTTGTGGGAAAATTTTAATATTTTGAGACAGTATTACTAATTATAAAATCTAATATTAGGCTTGCCGGATGATAACTTCGGTTTGATTTGGAGAAAATTTTGGGACAAGATAAGTATTAATGAAATGCAGGTCAAGTTTGGTTTTGACTTAGATCTTTTTTGCGTTCCAGAGTTATTGCCCTTGATTTAATAGGCAAAACATGTAAATTTTAGTGTTTCTGGATGATTACTTCAGTTAGCTTTATTAGAAAATTCGTGTAAATACTAATTTGCCAATTGGAGGGGTATCTTTTGTGATCAGCAGATCCCCTTTCTCTAGTTTCAGATAGGAATGATTGAAGTTTTGCAGGAATCTAGACTCTTCAGATGTTTTCATAGGTGCAACATAAGTAATTTGTCAACAAATGTTTATCAATTGTTTATTATTTTACAAAATTTATGATGTAAAGTCCTGTTATAGGTTATGGATAAAGTGCTTTAGAAGGCTTTTAGCGATCAAACACATACGAAATAGTGTATATGGATAGCGATTGCTGGCGTATATAAATAGCAAAATAAAACATTTTGAAAATGATTATTTCTATATGTTGTGTTAATTAGATAAGTTCTTATATGAATGTAGCAGTATTTAACGTTTAATTTTATGATAAATATGAAAGAAAAGAAAGGAATGGGGTAAATGTCAAATGTGTATTTCAGATCAGGTGCTGATGACAGATATACCAGTAAACATGACGATTACATCGGTTTTTACTGTATTCATTCTGACTTTGTATGGTTTATTACTTTTGGGCACCGGCCAAGAACAGTGTAGTTTTATAAAGAGTAAAGCAATGATACTCTGCACCAAGCTTTCTTTGAACAAAGTTCCCAGGTTTGATAAACTGAATACAAATTACATATTCCAACTGTAAGTACCATATCACATGATTAAGATATGAAAGTTATTTGTTAATGCCTTTTTTTAAATTATATAAGTAACTTCGGTATTTTGTTATTCAACTAGGCCAGTGTCTTATTAGAAGCATGAGATGCTTACTCTACCGATGCGCCTGATCTCATCCATGGTTTTTATTGGGTCCGTGTTGTTAATTTTTGTGTGTGTATCTTCTTTTTTTTTTTCTGTGACGTACTCATGTCGTGTCTCTGTTTCTTTGTTGTTTCCGATGTTGCAATTGTCCTTGGGTTGACGGTTCGGTTCTCACTTACTATACATTTTTTCATTTCATACAAGTCATGCTTACTAAAACACGTCTCCCGTTGATATAACATTTTGACAAGAGATAATGCTGGCATATTTTAAATTTTAAGAGTATAGAAAGAAACTAGAAAATCTTACCCTTTAATTTATTAATTGTTTATAGATGGTAAGTGTTTTTGTCAGTAGTGAGAAGGTCAACACTTATACATGTATATTAAAATAAAATTTGAACAAATAATCATGCAAGTTAGTGTAAAACTGAAATATCAGAAATCTTGTTCCGGATGTTGATATAAGAAAGAGACTATCTACTTTACGTATGTACATGTATAAATGAAATTGGTCAGTCGTGGCGGGTTAGATTACTCTTCATGCAAAATAATTAATAGGTGAGGTCTATGTATAGAGGGACTAAAAGGGGTCTTAGCGTGATCTGTGTAAATTAATTAAGACATGTACTTTCTGAGAACGGTCGATTTTTTAAAAGCGCGATACCTTAAAATGACACCAAAAGCTATTTTGAAATTTCAGAATTCCCATACGTATCTTTGCGAAATATTTATAAGCGTTAATACATTACATTGTAAATGGAGGTTGTTACTTTGTAACAGATTATTTGAATGTTCGGAGGGGCACTCGGGACAAAAACAATGGATTGAATTATTTATATTGGAAAGGGTTTTGTCTGTGGTTACCCATATCTTATAAATTGTTTTAGATCTTTTATTCACTGCCAAAACGTACTTTGTCAAACGCTACAGGTTTCAACAGACATTAAAATAATTTACATGAAATTTTTCTTTCACTTCTGAAAATATAGGCATGTCGAAAAAAATACTTGTATGGCACTACCATACGCAAAGGGTCTGGAACAGATCAGGCCGAATGTGCACTAAACGTAGCTACATTTTTGTATACGAAGGTATTGATTGAGCTAAAGCTGACAGTGACCCCTGTTCTCTGTCATCGGGGGAATTTGAAGCATAAAAATTGCTTATAACATAGGCTAAAACTCCTACGCCGAGATTTTTGTGAAAACTTTTTTATTTCAAACAACCCTCGCTTTGGTGATTTTCTTCATTTGATCTATCCAGAAGAGCTCGTAATTAAGGATACCACAGACACTTCTACATCAGCCTCGTTCCTTGACCTTCACCTTGAAATTGACAACAGAGGTAGACTTCAAACTAAGCTGTACGACAAATGCGATGACTTCACCTTTCCAATAGTAAACTTCCCTTTTCTTTGTAGCAACATTCCAACAGCGCCGGCATATGGAGTTGACATCTCCCAGCTCATTTGGCTATTCAAGAGCCTGTGTTCGATACAGTGACTTCCTTGATAGAGCCCGGTTGCTCACAAATAGGCTACTTCAACAAGGGTATGTTACCCAAAACTTGAAGTCATCCCTCCAGAAGTTTAACGGTCGACATCACCATCTTGTGGACCGCTATGGGATATCTGTTTCCCAGATGACAACAGATCTTTCCCTCTAAAGCTTAATTGTTGTTTCCCCTACCGGATTGGACATGTTCAACACGGCGGGTGTCTTATAAGTAGCAGGAGATGCTAACTCTACCGATGCACCTGATCTCACCAATGGTTTTTTTATTGGGTCCGTGTTGTTCATCTTTGTGTGTGTGTGTCTTCATTTTTCTTTTCTGTGTCGAACCCTTGTTGTGTCTCTGTTTTTTTTCCTGTTTTTTCCCTTTTTTTTGTTTCTGATGTTGTCCATTGTCCTTGGATTGTTCGTTTTGGATTGACGGTTCGGTTCTCACTTACTTGTGTTGCAAGTGAAAATAAATATTATTATCCTACTTCTCATGAAAATAAATGATTTAATTTTGATTTGAGGAATATTTTTTTTTTCCAAATGGAAATAAATAATCTGAGGTGACATTGGTGAAAATAAATAATTTGTTCGAGATTTTCACTAAAATAAATAAATTTTCTGGACAAATTCGCCCAACCCCTCCCCTGAAAATCAAATGTTCAAATGGTCGTCCCCTTAGAACTGTATATATACGAGAGAAAAGTATTGGGAAGGGCAAGGAAACATGTAAAATTTTGATGTCTTCTGAGATAATTACACATGCAATATCAATATAATAAGATGTTATCACTTCAATAGTCTTAAATTCAATATTGGATATATTGGATATCATCTTTCGCATGCAAGACGGGTGAATGATTCCAACTCATACATTAAGAGGGACGTTGCAAAAGGTGAAGTCCTTTTAATAATTGTTATAAAACAGTCTCAGCTTGCATAAATGAAATAACATGACTTAGAATCAAAATACACAGGTATTCATTGGTTCCTACATACAGACAAAAGAGGAACACGCAACAATTTTTGTATATTGTTCAATCAATACTGCGTCATTTCTATAATTCTTCGAGCAGAATATATGGCATACACAATTCACATTGGTCAAACAAAGAGTAAGTCTTCGTTATTCACCACCCTCAATGTAGACAAGGGGGTGTCACAATGTCAGTAAGTCTCAAAGGAATAATCGTACTTTTCCATATGAAGTTTTTCTTCCATCCAAAGGGAAATTTATTAGAGTTCTAACAGAATACGTGACTGTTACCAAGGGAATAATCATTTCCCGTGAAAACTATGAAAGCGGCCATGAACTAAAATTGCAATTAATTGCAAACTTCTCCACCGAAATTTTCTTTATGAAGATATGCTAGATTTTCGTGCATCGAAAGAAAGTTTTAGATTCAATAGATGTTTAAGGCAAACGCGTTAATGTACGTAAAGCTGAGAAATGACGTTCACAGAAAGGAAATATTCGTCAAATTTCTCTATCAGTTTTAAAACATCTTTTGGTTTATTGTCTTCCAAAAGTTTAGATTTTATCTGCACTGAAGAGACATAAATTGTCGAAATGCGCATATGCAGGATTCAAATTCACAGTAACCTCGGTATTTAGTCATTTAAAAATTAACCGCCGAATCATGCTAAGTTAAAGCAGATCTTCTCTTTAAATATTAATGTAATACCCTTTTGTAACCTCTGAAATATTCAACGCCTTTGCAAAATAATAGGCGAATCGAGTGCACCTTACAATACTCGATTGATCTGTACATGTAAGTGTGAAAAAATTCGTGGATAAATATATCTAGATAATGTCAAGCTCTTGATTGTCAAGGACATACAAATAAAACAGGATGATGTGAGTGACTGAATAAGCCAAAAATACAAATTATTCATTCTAACAAAATAATTGAATTGATAGATCCCTTATCGTATGATATGTGTGTTTCCCATGATAAGTTGTTACGTTCGTATGATTCGTCAGTTATCCAGTTACCTCTAATAAGAATCAATGACGACGTTTCATGAAAGTAACTATGTAACATGATCCACATACTGAATATCTGAACTCTACGTTATATGTCAAAAAGTTGTGGTTGGCACTTAAAAATGCGGTTATTTGATTTAAAATAATAATGGTATTTGTAATAATAATAATGGTTATTGTCCTATTAGCGTCATTACATGGTACACGTGACACATCTCATGATGCTAGACCAACACGCTAAATACCTTCAGCATAGGTCGAAAGTTAAATTAATATCTGACCAACACTAAATAAATGCTACTACAACATACCAAAAATCTTATGTAGAGGTCAAGACAAAAAAGAACCTTCGGCCTGCACAGACAAACACTAATCAGTTATTTGTCCTTAAAGTCAAGTGTTAAAGTCACCCAAAGATTTATGCCCGGTGAGGCAAACACTTAAAAATCAGTTATTTGACCTCCAGGTCAAAGGTCAAGATCAAATGAATGTCATTATAGTACGCGACACCCCTTCTCATAATAATACACCAATATACCAAATATCTAAGGTGTAGGTCAAGAGACAAAAAAGGTTATCACCTGGACACGATTGTATGAGAAGAAAAATAATAAGAGAAAAAAAGAAGGGACAAAAGAAGAAAAATTCAGTGTAAAACAACCTTTGTCGAAGGGGAGACATAATTGGCAAAACAATTACCAAAACGGATCATACTTGGAAAAAGTAGAACATAATGTAGCAAAGTTTTTAAAGTATATGCCGGGATACCAATATCTCTGGATGCCAAACAGTGCATGTGCCGGGATGCCAATATCTCTGCATGCCAAACACTGTATATGCCTGGATGCCAAACAGTGCAAGTGCCGGGATCCCAGATATCGGATATCAAACAATCGTTTGACATCCAGAGAAAACCCCAAGGATTTAAAAAATGGACTTAAGGATGCAACCTTTTGTTAAAGGTGGGTTATGTATATGAACCCCTCAAACAAGCTATTAGCCGGTAGGTTACTAATTGTCATAATTATTGAACCTGCCAAGCGACGAAACAATAACGTTGATATGGGAGTCTCGGGATGATAATTGTGCTGATACGGAAAATGCCATACATTAATTTATACTTACAGTTAATGTAACTTTCAACATTTAGATACCTGGATGACAACCTGTTTACAAGCCTTAGTGATGACGAATTCGACACGTTTCCTAATCTTCTTTTACTGTAAGTATTTATTTTCGTAACAAAATGGTGAAGATGCGTCAGTCCTTTAGTTTTAAGACAGGTTTTTGGAGTGCCGTTATCTACTTTTACACAGTGAGCTCAACATTAAGGTAGTTGGGGTGTCTAAAACGGAGCATCTCTTTTGCGCATCTAAGCAAAAAGTCAATAATTCAATGAGAATTTTGTCTAAAATGATTTTGTATGTCTTCAATACAATAATTTAATTAAGAATGAACAATAAGTATGAAGTTTGTTCGAATTATATTACATGTTGGCCAAAAATTCAAAAAGTTTTATCAAATGGAGATAATTCTATACTGAAATACCATTTAACATGTTGAATGGGTCAAATTTTCCAAGTTTGTTAAAAAGGCTATAAGGTAATTGATCCCAATTCTTTATTGAATTTGTCCAAAACATTTTAACAAAACACATTTATTATCATTTTCCCAAAGATATGTTGGTTTTTTTTTATTTTGGGGTCCCAAATGTCTTCAATAAAGTTACTCCCCTTTCTTGGAAAAAAAACACAAATTCTTCAGGTTTCATGGAATAACTTTTTCAAAAGGTCCTTGACGTATCTTTTTTATGTTTTTAAATTGAAGTTCTGTATCGTACCAATAAATATACAAAGTTTTGAAAAAATTGTATGTCTGCTTTTAGAAAAAATATGCACTTGAATGAAATGTGGTATAGGGCTATTTCCTATATTATTCTGTTGTAAATATAGTGCGAAAACACAGAATTTTACCAATCTTTAGAACTCTGCATCTTTTTTTGACATATCCGTGACCCCCAAATTTTTTGCATAATTTTATAGCATATTGCTCAAAGTTTCATTGTACAAATTTAAAAAAAAATCCTTATGTTTGAAACCAAGACACCCAACGACCTTAATTTTCCTTTCAAGATTTGACCCTATACATACAATTCAATTATGGCTTTTTACAGACACATTTCCCCGAGATAATCAATTTATACGAAAGAGAGGTTCATTTTCTTGCCAAAAGACTAGATTTAAGAAGGATGGAAATCTTTGGTGTAATGTGAGGGGGTAAAAACAACAGAACAGAACAGAATTGTAAAAAGCCAAAATCCAAAAAGCAAATTGAAAAAGCAAGTTCTTCAACCGAAAATCCTTTACAGTTGTTTTTAACAGAATCACTTGTTTAAGTAAACATATTTTCAATACAGTTTACGATTGAATGCTAGAACTAACATGAGTGACAATCATGAATTCACTAATCATTTTCTAATCGAGATCAAATACATTCGAGGGCCGTCAAGCACTTCACTATGTTCTAAACTCGTACTTATCTATGAAAAGGGGGATTATCCTGTTCTTACATAAACAAAGACAATGATTTGCTTTCATATTAAATACAGATCTTATGAAAGACATCTAGACATTTGTTAATTTGGTTTGCTCATTAGGTCAATAGAAATACAGGTAGTGCAAGGTCTAGAACTTTTATATTTCACAATTTTTGTTTTTGTATATGAACATGAACCCCCTTCTTTGTAATTAAGAATGAGTTTACGAATACTTAACCGTACAGGAGAGGACTGTTTTTACGCAATATGAAAATGACGAAGTGGTTGAAACTTTCAAACGTATTGTATCTTATTTAGTATTTGATTAGTATATTCAACATTTTGTAATGCCTGTTTAACCAAGTTTATCAAATTGATATATTGCCATGATAAGACCACTTGCCTTAGACGTGTGAAGTTTAAGACATACATGATTAAATTTATTACTTGATTATAAGCGTTTGGGTATTTGTGATGATAAGTCACAGTTCAGAGCTTTCAACCTAAATATGTAATACTTAAATAAGAATTATATTTAGATCTAAGAGATAATTAAGCTAGAATAGTATTAAGATGTAGTACTTTTTATTTTCAATTTCTGTTGAGTTGCTACCATACACCATAACACTGGAAAGAGATTGGTGCGCTATATAGATCGGTAGTCTTCCGCCATTTTGAAATTGTTATTTATACTGTTATGGTATTATCTGCTTTTTAGATATGCAAATATTTTTATTTGTAATGAATCAATCATTATTATATCCACAAAAGAAAATGCAAAGGACCTACCTGGACTTGATTATACATGTCTTTATCTAATTAGACGAGGTATGGTAACTTGATAATTAAATAAATTGGAAGTGGGTTTTTTAAAAAGGGAGATAATCTGATAAAAATATTTTACATAGATATCACTATGAAAATTCACATTTTACAAATTATATGGAAAACAAAGTCGGTAACCCCCATTTTTCTTTATATTTTTTTAAAGTATGTTCAAAGGGCTAACGCATGAGTAAAGTAGAAAGAAATCTATGGAATAGTTTTAATGAAATCAACAATAAACCTGTTTTTCCTTATATATTCATTAGAAATATTTGATTATTTTGATATCGGTTATTTTAAAAACAAGCACGGTGACCCCCTTTTTTATTTTTTATTTCAATGCTTATATAATAAGGAAATTTCCTGTAAAAATAAGAAAAATCTATGGAAAAAAAATTGGAGTACCCATCTACCTTAACTCACCATTCTTTTGAAAAGCCTGTACCAAGTCAGGACAACTGCAGTTGGTAATTTTTTTTCAGTGATTTTGCACCCGTTTGGTCTTTTTCCCTCTTTGACTTTGGCTCTTGACAGTTCACCCGATGTAGTATTGGACACACTAGGACAACACATAGTTTTATTCTCAAAAGTGATGATCGACCTGAATGTATTCCATGCAATCGTCCTTATACAATTCAACATGTTTTAATTGACTGTGTAGATGTTGCCGATATCAGGCGTGAATTTTATTCAGCTGATTGTCTTAAAGACCTATTGGCGACAAAATCGTTCATTTTTTAAAACCAATCAATTTATTTCATAAGATTTAAATGGATTTATCTTAAAATTCTAATATTATAACAATTAAAGTAACATTTCTCGTATTATGTTTTTTATATTTTACACTCTTGTTTTACTTGTATAAAGCTGAAATGGTTTTATGTTTATATTTTTATTTATTAAAATTGTTCAATATATTCAACAGTTCTCGCCACAATATAGCTGAAATATTGCTGAAGTTGGCGTAAAACATCAATCAATCTGGACAGTTCTGTTCAGTAATTTTGTTATTTCCCCCATTCAGCTACTTTTTTAAACGAAATTTCAGTAATTTTATTCTATTTGTATTTGAGAATTTATGTGAATGGACAATAGTGAAAAGTAAAGTTTGTTTAATTTGTGGAAAATTGTGTTCAGATTATAAACTGTCTGTTTAATATCAGATTTTGTCTGTAGGTACTAGTGAAGTGTTGTAATAAGTGTGAAGCATGAAGTTACACTATGGATTATTATTTTGTATGAAAAAGAAAACGGGCGACTATTCATGAATAAGACAAATGGATTTCCATTTTATAGATCTATAGCGCTTTGTCATAATTAGCTGGCTCTGGTTTTTCATTTGTACGGTCCGCGAACACTAGTAAAGATGCAATTATTCTTGAAATGCACATATTGTTTATAAAGTCTCAAAGGAAAGTAATAGGGTCAGTCAAATGTTGATACGAAAATAAAAATTAAGTCTTATAAATCTATATAATCGGTCATTTAATTTCTGTCCTAGCGTACATTTGTACATGACACATCTGTATTTCTCTACCAATCACTACTCAAAGATTGATTACGTCTAATTAAAGGACAACACATTTTGCGTTCTTATGATTCATAGACAGTTCCAAAATAGCCCCCCCACCCAAAAAAAAAAAAAATATTTGGTCTTGCCCTTGAAAATGTTCAAGTCATCATCTTTCATGAACACTTTGTATATTTTTTTTATGTTTGCTCACCTTCAAATTTCCAAGTTAAAATGTCCAATTCATAAGATTTTTTTATTAAATCTGCAGAACTTAAGGCCAAATCTAGCTGCGGAACCGTAGCTCTATAGGTCCTTTTATTTTTTTCTGATTTGGCGGACCATAGAGCTACGGATTTTCCCCTATATAAAACTTGCGATTTTGCGACAGGAATTTTGTCGCACGTTTCTGGGAGTTTTTTGACAGGCTGACGCCAAGTACGCTTACCAAAATTTGTTCATTTCGTTTCCTCAAACATTTTTCTAATACTTACAACATTTAATTATGCAGGATGAGTCATAATTATCTATTTATAAAGGAAATTGTCCGAATATGAATGTAATCCCGCCTACTTCTGTGGCCATTTTGAATATCGCAGTCACGTGACATTTTGTGAGGCGGCAATAAATACGAAGTCATGTCCGGAACGGATATCTCAAAATTCTACATGAATATTACTTAAATGCAAATGAATTAATTATTTGCATTCAAAAGGCTTTGCAATAGTGAGAAAAGTTTATATTCAATCCAGAGATTGACAAAATATTTACTTAGGGATATCTATTCCGGATACGATTTGCATTTAGTCCCGCCTCCCGAAAAGTCTCGTTCCCAATGAGATTGATGTCAGCAAGATGGCCGAAGGCGGTATGACCCCAACGATGACGTTTGTTATGATAATGAGCAGGAAATGAATTTTTATTGGTAAATAAATATGGAAGGTTGCGGATAAACATTTTAAGAAACGAAATACATAAATGAAACTGTCCCCGCTTGGCGTCCGGTTGTCAAAAAACTCCCACAAACGTGCGACAAAATTCGTGTCGCAAAATCGCAAGTTTTATATAGGGGAAAATCCGTAGCTCTATGGTCCGCAACTATAAGAAAATTAGCACAAGGACCATAAGAGCTACGGTTCCGCAGCTAGGCCAAATCATACCATGCTAAAAATATGTAAAAAATGTATTCTTATTTTATTTACCTAAATTGAGAATGAAGGTTGGCATATTTTAGGGATTTTTTTTTACTTAAATTGATTCAGAATGCTGTAGAAAAACATGGAAGCGCAATGTTTTGCTTGAAAGAATTTTTCCTTTTTTCCAGACAGAAAAATTATTTCCGACAAAAGAGGCTGATTGGTTGCTGAGTGGACAAACATAATGTTTTATTTCTAAATCAGTAATGACGTCAAGAGAAAAAGCTGTCAAACGACTGTTCTGGCCGGAAAATCAAACCTACGCCATTGACGAAATATAGTGTCTCCTTCAGGAAGGAGTGAGTTAAAATATTTCTGCCCTCACGATAAAAAAATTGTTTTTCAGCATGCGAGCTGCAGCGAGCATGTAAAAATCAAAATTTTACTTTTGAGAGGGAATAAATATTGTTAACTAACGACTAAGCTGAATGAGAATTTTTTTTCTCCTATGAAATGTGTTCAATACGCATAAAATCTAAAATGGTGGGAAATCTCTTGCGGAAATTTAATCAACACCCGTTGGTTAAAATGTCGCGTGCACATTTAACCAAACTACTGAGAATTGGAATATGTATCTAATGCATGATCGACTACGCCGTAACATTATATCTATATGAAGGACGATTGATGAAGACATCAAATTACTATTGATCAGATGATCACATATTCAATAAAATTCATATAAGGGTATGTTAGTCTCCTCACTTGACCAATGCCGAGAATGAATGAGAAACATTATTCCCGGTTACCATTACTTATGTAGTAATATAGTGGAATGGTAGGGTTTTCGATTGACAGATCAAATTAATCAAGGGAATCATTTTCAATGAACCAGCATATGTTTACATCAATGAATTATGACATTTATTACCCGAACTTTTGGTAGAAATTAAATAAAATAGCGACTTTGTCTCTATCAACCAGACTCTTGGTAAATATCTCAATCTAAAGCGTCTAAGCAATCCAGACTTTTTGGCAATGAGAAAAAAATGTCCCTTCATTTGTTCTCAAAAGTATGTCGACCGACTGCAATGCCCTGGAATATACATTAACTGCTATCGTGATGGACATTTCTAATCACAGTCTGTTCACGTCTGTAACAACATCTGCAAGTATAAACCTGAAAACCAATCATTTTTTGAAATTCATTTCACTATCAAATCCTAAATCTTTTCAACACTCTGCACAACAAAACAGTGAAATCAAGCATCCCCGTGCTCTAAAGATCATTTTTCCACTTATCCCATATTCCCACACTCAATATAGTCCAACCATTATTTTTAATCACTAACGGGTATTGCGGGTTTCAAAATTGATTAGCCAAACCGCCTGATTGTACAAGTTCCGGCTCCCTTTCTCCATTCAATAATAGTCCTCCTGGACGCGTAATAAGCAGTGACCTTAATGTCGTTGAAAACAAAAAAATACGAGATCTCGTTCCAAAAGGCCCCAAAGTCCGTGAACAACAGCACAGCACATCAACAGGAAGTATAACTTCAAGATCATGGTGGATGCAGTAGACGCCTATACCAGAATGTAGATGAAGAAAATATAAAGACATTGTCAGACTGGATCAGGTCAATAAAGTCATAAATTTTTAATCGTATCCGGCGCTTTTAAACACCTATTTCGGACTAATTGCCAGTATGAAAATATACTGGTTCACACCTGATGTTGGACTGAAAAACAAATGGAATTACACGCATATCAATCAGTTTTATCTATCGCACAAAAAAAGAAAGTAGTGCTGGTACCACATCAGTCTTCTGTTATCGGAATAAAAGGCCAGAAAGAAGATACAGGAAATTGTCATATCGAAAATAACTCTAGTCTGTCTAATATCACAAGGATAACAACTGGAAGTATTCACATCAAGTCATCTGTGGTCGGACTAAAGAACCACATGTAATATCAGACTAAAAGATCAAACGAAAAATAAAAGAAAGTTGTCATATGGTGTCGGACTGAAAGATCAAAAGAAAAATACAAGGAAATTGTCTATTGATGTCATCTGGTGTCGTACTAAAAGAAAAAGAAAAATACAAGAAAGTTTTCATATCGATGTCATATGGTGTCGGCCTAGAAGATCAAATAAAAAAATAAGGAAGTTGTCATGTCGATGTCATATGGTGGCAGCCTAGAACATCAAATAAAAAATCTAAGGAAGTTGTCATGTCGATTTCATATGGTGTCGGACTGAAAGATCAAAAGAAATATACAAGGAAATGGTCTATTGATGTCACCTGGTGTCGTACGAAAAGACCAGAAGAGAAATCGGAGGAAGTTGTAATATCCAATTCATCTGATGACATAATAAAATATCACACGAAAAATACAACGAAGTTGTCATATCGATGTCTTCTGGTGTCGAAAGAAAAATATATGGAAGTTGTCATATCAATATTATATGATGTCAGACTGAAAGATCAAAAGAAAAATACAAGGAAGTTGTCTACCGATGTCATTTGGTGTCGGCCTAGAATATTAAAAGAAAAATATAAGAAAGTTGTTATATCGATGTCATATGATGTCGGACTGAAAAATCAAAAGAAAAATGTAAGGAAGTTGTAATATCGATGTCATATGAATCAAAATTAAAATACAAGGAAGTTGTCTATCGATGTCATCTGGTGTCGTACATAAAGATAAAAAGAAAAATACAAGGAAGTTTTCTATTGTTGTCATCTGGTGTCGTACTAAATAACTTAATACCGAAGTTACTGTGAATTGTATTTTTTTATATGCGCATTTCGACAACTTATGCCTCTTCAGTGCAGGTAAAATCTAAACGTTTGGAAGACCATAAACTTGAAGATGTTTAAAAACTGATAGAGAACAAATAACCAATATGATCTAAAAGTGAAGCCAAAATCAACTAAGGACAGATCTTTGCATGAGGTAGATACTCCTAAGTTTTCAACAAAATTTACAAAAATTTAGATATTGTTAGGTTCCAAATAGAATCGGCTTTCGTGTCAGCACCGAAATACTGACTACTGGGCTGGTGAATACCCTCGTCGACTAACAGCCCTCCAGCAGTGGCACCAACCCAGTGGTAACAAATAACTAAATACCAGATATACTGTGCATTTAATTTCTGCATATGTGCATTTTGACAACTTATGTCTCTTTCAGTGCAGATAAAATCTAAAGGTTTGGAACACCATAAACGCGAAATTGAATAAAAACTGATAGAGAACAAATAACCAATGTGATTTTAATGTGAAGCCAAAATCAGCTAAGGAGAGAGCATTGTATGAGGGAGATATTCCTTAGTTTTCAGCAAAATTTACTGAAAGATCAAAAGAAAAATATAAAGAAGTTGTCACATTTGTGCCGGAGTAAAAGATTAGAAGGAAACTACAGGGAGTAATTATTGTGTCGCACATTGAAATTGCATCTGCAAACCACAATAAAAAGTAAAATCAACGGAGGTAGATCTACGTTTCGGGACATAGCTGATAAAAATCCCTTTTAGGTTTGATTTAATCATTTTCATAAATATATTTTAAGCTTCTAAGTAATCTAGATGTTTCTCGTATTCACGCTTTTAAAAGCAGAAATGAAGCTGAATATTTCTAATTCATTACTGATAAAACAGTTTATCTACCTTAACTTGGTTTACTAATTACCGTAAATGTATTCACCTGAGGTGGATATAAAAAAGATACAGAAAGGACATCGATATATAACAGCTACAAAGTACAATCTGGTATTAACTACAAGACAAATATTCATAAAATTTTTTGAATTTATCAAAATCCAACCGAGAGAATCGATAAAATTGCCATCATTCACTGCCTTTTGACATTACTGCGAAACAAGCGGAAAATTTTAAGAAAAACTGAATAATTCTTTTGTTATTTTATTGTTCGCAATACGCAGAGTATTCTACAGTGTTTGCATTCCACAGCGTAGTTTCTCTTGTTCCAGTGAACAATCTAAAGACGTTGGCTAGATCGCTTAATTGTAAGTCCCAAAGTAAACGATCATACAAAGGGAATAAAGGAAAAAATTATAGAAACGCTGTAATCTGTATTCGTGCTACAGGGCAAGAAGGAAGATACAAGAAGATATGAAAGAAACATTATTTTTTGTCATTTAACTAAAAGACAGGAAAAAAAATAAAGGAAATAAAAGAGAAATAGAGGTTGTATGTTTCTACTGAAATATTGTTGGTTGTATTCTTCAAAAAGGTTGCAACGAGATTTGTTCATTGCTAAAACAAATAGAAGAGGAATGAAGGCTATTGTGAATATAAATATTTGATGTTTGGAAGTCTTTTAAACAAGAGTAATACTAATACTAATCCAACAATACCCCAATCTGTGTTTAGAATTCAAAGACAAAACAAGAAAAGGTTAACAAAATTGAAAAGTAACAACGTATCGGCAGTTGTAAAGAATTGTTTTAGAGCAATTCAAAAAGGATTAAAGCATCAACATTAAATAAACAAAAACATATTCATTAAATGCGTAGCGGTGATGTACAGGTTTTTAGTTAAATAAAGTGTACTTGCCATCTGTGAAAATAAAAGATTTCTTGTCATTGCAGGAACCGACATCACAAATTCAATATTATCGTCAACGTCGTTGTCAAATAAACATCTAGCGCATTGACATGGGATGTAATCGCTGACGTGCATAAATGGGGGTAATAACAAAATTACCGAACAGAGTTGTCAAGAGCCGAAGTCCTTGAGACAAAAGACAAATGGGCAGAAACCACCGGAAAAATTGTCTACCGCAATGGTCCTGACTTGGTACTCTAAAACCTTGACATTGATAAGAAACTCTGTGTAAAAAACATAACTAGTCGACGGTGTTGATACCTTAATTGTTTTTCAGTAAGACTAGGAAAATATTTTACAGGAACATATCAAAAAACCAGTTATCCGACTTGCCGGCTGGGTTGTTTGATAAATTGACAGAACTCATGTTACTGTAAGTATAAATATAATTAATTAATTGATGCAAATATTGATATGACGTCATAGATCACATGTCAATAACACGTTTTTTAGTTAGCTTGATTAATAAATTGACTGAACTCATAGTACTGTAAGTATACTTAAAATTAATGTTGATATGACGTCATACATCACATGACAATAATACGTTTTTTGGGTTGGCTCAATTGATAAATTGACTGAACTCGTGGCACTGTGAGTATAAATACAATTAATTAATTGATGCAAATTTTGATATGACGTCTTACATCACATGACATAATACATTTTCCGGTTAGCTTGATTGATAAATTGACTGAACTCATGGTACTGTAAGTATACTTACAATTAATGTTGATATGACGTCATAGATCACATGACAAAAATACGTTTTCCGGTTGGCTTGATTAATAAATTGACTTAACTCATGATACTGTAAGTATACATATAATTAATCGATTAATGTAAATATTATTACAAAAACAGGATAACAGTAAACACCTACAATGGCCGGGTACTACAATCACATGCCACAATTTACAAGCGAACTGCACTAGAAAAACAATAAAGAAAACAAGAGACAAACATAAATAACAATAGGAACTTGGGATTAATATGACGAGATATAAAAAGATCACATGACATTAATATGTTTTCTAGTTGGGTCGATTGAAAAATTGATTCAACTCATAATACTGAAATTAAATAACTAATTGATAAATTATTTCGCAGGTCACATGACAAATTATTATGTCTGCCGGCAGAGTTGTTTGATAAATTAACTGAACCAATGGCTTTAAATTGAGTCCGGGTTGTTCATCTGTATGTGAGTTTTCATTTTTTTTCTGTGCCGTTCTTGTGTGATCTCTTTGTATCTTTTTGTTTCCTATGTTGCAATTATCTTTGGATTGTTCTTAATATTTTAAACTGATGGTTCGGTTCTCACTAACCTTACTCATAAAACAGTGTTAATGCATGAAATATATATATATGTATGTAAATATTGATACTGATATCAAACACATTAGAAGGATTATTCTAAGTTAAATAGTGTCATTTTTGACCAAACGGAAAATATTCACAATTACCCCTTATATTCTAAGCACACTTGACCCAAAGGGTCAGTGTGAGCTAATGCTTTTGCTTGGTGTCCGTCATCTGTCTTCTGTCGGCAGTCATTCAGCATTAACTTTTCACTTTTTCATCTTCTCCTCTGCAACGGCTGAGCAATTTCAGCCAAACTTTACAAGAATGATGTCTGGAGGGTTCTTATGCTGAAAGGGTCAGTGTGAGCTTTTGTTATCGCTTGGCGTCCATCATCTGTCCTCTGACGCCAGTCATCCGGCTTTAACTTCTCACTTTTCATTTTCTCCTCTGCAAACACTGAAGCAATTTTAATCAAACTTTACTAGAATGATGCATTGAGGGTCTTTGTGCTCATTTCTTTCTGATATGATAAAAACATGGCTGCTAGCACTGGAACTGAGCTTAACATTAGACCCCATGGAAAAAAAATATCACTTGTTTCATTTTCTGCTTTGAAACTATTCAAGGAAATTTATTAAATTCCTCTGGATTGATGTAGGGGTTTTTTTTACGAATATTGCTGATTTCGATTCGACAAAAAACGTTGCACCAAAGCAGAACGTATTTTTTGTCTGCACGTAGGGGATGGGTGGTCGAGATTGCGCGTATACGGAGAGTGACTTCGATAATTGGTTATCTGAAATATTGCTGAAGTTGGCGTAAAACATCAATCAATCAATCAATTCACATTGGACAAAAGGAGGAAAATCACTTTATGATCTTTTTTCTGCAAGCACTGAAGCAAATTAACCAAACTTTACAGGAATGAAGTATGGAAGGTCCTTCATATATTTTCTCATTTCGTTTCGACAAAAACATGGAACATAGAGCATAGATAAACATAAGATCTTATAGGAAAGTCATCATTTCATTATCTGCTCTTTAACTATTGAAGCAAATTCAAATAAACTGTATTGAAATGATGCGTTCAAGGTCCTCTACAAATAATTTCTCATTTTGGCTACATTTGATATAAAAATGGCTGCTAGTATTCTTTGTTATTTTTCTTTCTTTTTTTATTATTTGTATTCCAAAGGGCTATGAAAGAGATCATATCTTTTCTGACAACACATAGTTCCTAATAGCTGTAGGATAAAGGGTCTTTCCGTCGCAGCTATCAGTAAGCATATGTTGTCAGAATAAATGTTATCTCTCAAATAGCATTTTTTGCTAACTAAAATATATGAATGAATTAATATTAACAAAGAAAGGGACTGGTAGAAAGTCTAGGCTGCTAGCATAGAACATATTTTGCCATTAAAGCTGTGGGAAATTCATATTTTGATATTCCCCCCTAACCAGTCTTACAAGAATGATGTTTGCGAGGTCCTTAAAAAAAAACTGCCAACGTCAGGCCCGAGAAGGATTCTGGATAAAGGAACTTCATGTCTTAGATCCTGGGGGAATGAACAAAAAAACTTAATTTGTCATCACAGTGTTTTTTCATTTTGAGAGCTAGAAGTGTGTTTATTTTAATTATCAATCATCCACACCGTAACACTCTAAAATATTCTAACTGTATGTATGTTCAAGATTACCAATCATTATATGTATATAATGATTTCATTCTCTTATCGATCGAGTTCAAGATTATTAACATTTTATACGTCACTAAATTTACCTGGGGCTATCAGTGAGCTGTAGTACGACATCGAATACGCTCTATTTAGATGAAAGTTAAATGACACTGATGAAAGCCTTATGAAGGCTGAAAATTTTGTCCTGTGTGATCATTATATTATCTATCATGTAATTCTTATTAGTTAACATCTTTCTGGGTATCGTTGTGAAATCTCTAAGACTCTTATATATATATACATATATACGTTTAGATTTTATCTGCACTGAAGAGACATAAGTTGTCGAAATGCGCATATGCAGAAAATAAATTCACAGTAACTTCGGTATTCAGTTATTTATTTCCACTGGGTCGATGCCTCTGCTGGTGAACTGTTAGTCCCCGAGGGTATTCACCAGCCCAGTAGTCAGTACTTCGGTGCTGACCCGAAAGCCGATTCAATTTGGAACCTTACAAAATCTAAATTTTTGTTAATTTTATTGAAAACTAAGGAGTATCTCCCTGATGCAAAGCTCTGTACTTGGCTGATTTTGGCTTTACATTTAGATCTTATTGGTTATTTGTTCTCTCTCAGTTTTTAACATCTTTGAGTTTATGGTCTTCCAAACGTTTAGATTTTATCTGCACTGAAGAGACATTAGTTGTCGAAATGCGCATATGCAAAAAATAAATTCACAGTAACTTCGGTATTTAGTTATATATATGGCGCATTCCTGGCCATCCTTTATTTAGACTGTAAAGAAGAATGTTCTACAGTAATACTACAGTAACGGTTAAAAAGTGCATATTGACAATTGAATACTGGTGGCACATTGTAATAGAGAATTCGGGCCAAAATCTCAGCTGGAAATTGTTGGCATTGAGTTGCCTAAAAGATACCATTTTCATAAATCTTTTTACTAGTAACGGATTAATAGAGGCTTAGACTGAAATAATGGAAACCATTCAAGAAAAAGCGAAGGATACATACAAATACAAATTGAAACAAGGACAAAAAGACGAGTAATGCAACAGGAATACCAGCTGAAATCGAATATTGCATAATACAGAATTGAAAGAGAATGTAAAAATAAGCCATATTTGCTATTACAGAGAAATATCAAGTTAGTCTACTGACTTTTTAGCTGACCTCGTAAAACTGTTAATACCTAGTAAATGTGAAGTCTATCGTACGCTTTTGAAAGGAATAATTCTGTAATACCGTATACAACTCAAACATCAAAAGAAGCGAAAATAGAAATTAACCAAAAACCACAAATCCGACAATAGTACAATTGAAGACCCCTTTATATTGAATAGTGCATATTGATACTTTTTGGTTGTTTGAGACCAAAATATCATTCCTTGTTTGGAAAATGCTTTCTAATGGAAAGCAAAAATGGCTTGTAGTAATTATATGGGTGTACTGTTCATCTTAACATATTTCAAAAGTATTTGAGAACCGAACCGTCAGTTAAGATTATATATAAAAACGAAAAGATATAAATAAAGCACTAACTGATCTGTATTAACAATTTGCACAGAATCATGATAATATGAGCAATGTGAACTTATTTGTATATGTTACAGAGACATTAGTGGAAACATTTTATCAAGGCTACCTTTGGGAATTTTTGTTTCCCTATCTAAACTGCGAGTCCTGTAAGTATATGTAAAGGGGGTCTTGATGGAGGATCCCTTTCCCGAAAACCTGTCATTTTTTTAACTTTCCTGATGTCTGATGCAAAGACCACCTTTTCCCGTTTCATGGATAAAAGTTTTTCCCGTTTCATTGAATAAATTTCCAGTGGTTCCCACTTCACCCTTGGCATCAATTCCCGCTTTCACGTGCTTTTTCTCCAAGAACCCGTTCTCCGCTTTTTGAAAAAGGTCAATCCCGCGTCCTGCTTATATCCAGCGAGACCCACTGTAAAGAATATTACATTGAGACTGAAATTTTATCTAGCGTAGATGGAATACATGGGTGCTGATATAAAGTTAGAGATAAATTTGCATGTCATTGTACTTAAGTTAGAGATATTAAGTTTGAGACAAATTTGTATTTCATTGTACAAGCCCTTACTGAAAAAGCGATCAGTCAGCCGTCAGGTGTTCTTCATTGGTCCGTCAGCGACCAGTCAATTAACGTGACGAATCTTCAACTGTCCAATCCGTCAATTGACGCGAAATGTGACGAGTAACAGAAGCCACTTACGTCCATCTATTATGAGGTATTTTTTGGTTGTAAATTTTGTGAATCTATACAGATAACTGAACGCTAAACATACGTTACAATTTTTCCGTGTGCATTCCGTTTTTCGTTCACTGCGCTCGATGTTTCAATTCATTCCGTTTCCATTTACTCATGTCTAACTCTAACAAGGTACAAACGCTTTATTATGTTAGCATCGCATATCTGTCGCGTAAGGGTGACTATTGTGTTGACCATTTAGCGAAACATCGTTTAATAGAATTTAATTAGTTGATGTTTTAATTAATTTCTCAGATATCAGATTGTATGTTTTTGCGTGGGGCTATAGCTTTACTTATATTTACTATTTAAGTAAACCTGTTAAATGACCAATATGATTTTTTTTTTATTTTTCAATTTTATATTTTCTATTGGAAAAATTAAGATGTTGACATTGTTTGCATCATAAGATGTCTTGTCTAAGGTTTAGTGTTTGTAATATTATACCAAATGAAAATAGTCTTAAGGAAAAGAAGTTATCATGGAAATCGACATAACTTTGAAAATACACATTGAGCTATCTTTTTGGTCTGAAAAGGTAATAAAAGTGAGGTGAAATTTACTACGAAACGAAAATGGGTGTTTAGAATGCTTTCGCACTGTGCGCTCAGGCATCTGAACCATCCATTTTCTTACGAAACACTTTAATTTTAATTAATTACTCTGAGAAACACTTTAACTAGTACAAAACGGACTGTTCCAAGTAAGAATTCCAAGTAATCGTTTTGTTTATTTATTTCATCCGAATTGTTGCCAATCGCAATTTGGCATGTTTAAAGATAACACGTACTTTTTTTCTTTTCCGAAGTAAGCAATTTCAATTTATATATATACTTTATTTATCTGCTGCCTTTGGTCGAAGTATAAAATGCGAAAAACAAATTGACTTGCAGCATTTTGCTATACATTTTTCATAGAATTTATCGTTATAAGGATATTATTTTTTTTCATTCATCAATTGACTTGAATTTAAGACTACATAATTAACGCCTCCCGATTAGGTAAGCAAAGTTATCAAGTTTGTGCATTTTACAGAGACCTTAGTAGGAACCTTTTATCTAGCTTACTCAACGGAATATTCGATGGTCTTTCTGAATTACAAAAGCTGTAAGTATATACTTCAAACCATAGTCTATTTTGCACAATTACACCTTATGTGAATTAGCTGCATTCTGATTGGTTAATGGCCGTTGTATGTTTTAGCAAACACCACCACACCCTAGCATTTGCCCCAAAGTCATATGTGCGCTTTAATGATAGAGAAATTCGGTGTAATTAAACATATATCATGAACGTCGGGGTATTTTTCAAAAATACAAGTCTTGGGTCTAAATTTCCCTCGCCTTTCAGGCTCGGGAAATTTTACCGCCCCGCGCATTGTATTTTTGGCAAATACCCCTCCTTATCATGATATATCTGTTAAATCTACAAACACACATTTATCATTTTTCAAATATCCTTTTAAGGCTAACAATCTTGTTTATCTTACATAGGATACATGGAATATTATAACATCTTGTTTGATCAGTTTATGGTTTGATCAATCGGTTTTTGAATGATCAATCGGTTTCTGGTTTGATAAACCTGTTTCTTGTTTGGTCAATTTGTTTAGAAGATCCTCAGATAATATTTTGCGAAATCAGTATTTAATTTCTAGTGTAATATATTGTATATTAAAGTATTTTATAACTACTTTTGTTTTACAACAAATATCTAATATAAGTAAAAATAATTTGTCCACAGCTAGTACGGTCAATAACTAAACAATATACGTGTAGTGTCTTCAAATATGAGATTCATTTGTATGAGGCTTAGAAAAAGGGGCAATTGAAGCTTCAGTACGCATTGCTGCCTGTTTCCTGCCAAATACAAATAAAGTTCATATTCAGGTTGATGACACTTCACGCATATGGTTATACTGCAATCTTAAAATATAAGTAACTTTATTTTGAATGGCTCAAATATATATAAATAAAGAATGTAACAACAATTTCCCAAATGGAACCTTGCTGTTAAGAAATCGGTTACCTGTCAACCGCTGTGAAAGTGAAATTAACACTAACGAAATAGACCACGGCAAAATGTTAATACGATGCCTCAAACTAAAATGAATATATTAAATTACATCTTTGAATGATTAAATAAGTTGCAGTTTCCATTCCAAGTTGGTGGAAAGGGGATTCCCCTGTCTATGCGGGGTAGTCGGGTCATAATACGGAAATTATCACGTTTGTCATAATGTTTGGATTTCAACTGACCCGATTTGTCGATACAAATGTAAATGTCCAGGTATGATGCTGATGTTGGGTTATCAGTTGTTTCCTTAATGTCATGTTCATTTGCGTAGATGAGATTTAGATAATCCTTAAATCGAGGATTGTTTTAAGATTTAAAGATAAAACATCATCTATGAAACGGAAACTGAAATTAAAGGACCTGGCTACATTTTTTATTTTTCTTCTGGACAAGCTCTTGTGTGAATCTGGCTTCATACGAGTATAAAAACAAATCTGCAAGAAGTGGCGCACAATTAGTCCCAACTGGTATTCCGATTGTCTGTTTGATTACGCGTCTTCCAAATTCGACAAATGTATTGTCAGTTAAAAATTATTTCGTCGAAATGCGCATATGCAGAAAATAAATTTACAGTAACTTCGGTATTGAGTTATTTGTAATTGTCTGTGTGAAGCTTGTCATTCGAGCTTCAGATATGCACCGAATGCATTTGTATTGTTTAAATTAATGCATGTGTTGTAGTAGTTTACTTTGGTTTGTTATACCTTATAATATTTTTTCTAATATAAATGTATTAGAAATAAAAATCTACAATTTGGTCAAACCATAAACTATTTTTTAACCGTCAACAGTTTTCGGTCTGTTGACTGTTGACTGCTTGCATCATTTTGATTTGTTAAAAACGTCATGCGCTGTTCGTTAGAAACACCAAAATGACGATAAAGAAGGTTAGGTAAATCGTCTAGGATGAAATGGTGCGTATTTAACGAAACTGAGAGGTAATTTACAAGAAGAACACATTTAATTGGAAAACGCATTACAAAACAGTTATAGACTGAATACTGAGTCCTCAAACAACAGATGTTTGTATTTGAGCCTCACACCCAATTTAAATATTGGATGTGACGTGTTCCTTGCTACAACTTTGCTTCAGCGTATCATGTGTTGTGTGACAAAATGACGCATGCGTAGTAAAACTCCATCGACACGTCAAGTCTTACTTCTTTCTTGCACTAGTAACTTTTTTTGTTCATATTTATAGAAAAAAATCGCGGTACTTGTTCAATACATTGGTTTTGCCGTGTGTTTTGACAATGAATGAGAATACGAGGAAGCTTAATATGTGTATACGAGAAAGCTAATTATGTGAATACGAGGAAGCTTAATATGTTAATACGGGGAAGCTAAATATGTGAAAACGAGGTTTTTTGTGGATTTTTCCACTAATGGATTACTTCACATTAAACAATATTTGAAATTATTAAAGTTAAATCATGTTGATAATAATATGATAGGCTGACCTGTATAATTTACAGATTTTTAAATGGAAACTATTTATCCACTTTACCTAAAGAAATTTTTACTAGCCTTTCTACATTGCAAGAGATGTAAGTATACATATATACAAAAACTCACGCCGGACACATCGGCCTTCTTCTGCGGAACTTTATTTTGGTATAGATCAATATAAAATGACCACAATGAAGAACGTCACGACGAACATTGAATTTTCTGGGGGATATAGAACGTTACGTTTTTAGCTCAACTGGCCTAAAAGGCCATGTGAGCTATTGCCATCACTTGGCGTCCGTCAGCGTTCGTCGTCCGTCGTAAACTTTTTCAAACATCTTCTCCTCTGAAACCGCTAGGCCAATTTTAACCAAACTTGGCCTGAATCATCACCAGGGTATCTAGATTCAAAATTGTGTTCGATTAGTCCGAGGAACAAACAACATGGCTGCAGTTACTAAAAATAGCACATAGGGGTAAATTGCTGTTTTTGGCAAATAACTCAAAAACCATTACAGATATAAAAAATCTGACTTGGGGGTAAAAGTGATCAGCATGACAAGATCTACCTGCCTTGCAATTTTGAAGAAAATCCGAAACCCATCTAAGAGTTATTGCTCCTTTTCCGTGAAAATTGCAAAATTTTGATATTCTTTATTTTTTATCGCAAAAACTATAACAGATAGAGGTCAATTTTAAATTGAAAAAATATTCAGCATATCAAGATCTACCCACCTTGAAATTTTGAAAAAAAACCTGACTACCCATATAGAAGTTTTTGCCCTTTATTAGTCAAATTCAAGAAATTTGATACTTTTTTCATCAGTTTAAAAAATCTTCTTCTCAGAAGCCACTGGGCTGATTGTTACCAAACTTGACCTGAATCATCACCAGGGTAAACAGTTTCAAAAATATGTTCGATTAGTCCGAAAACCAAGCAACATGGCTGCTGTTACTAAAAATAGAACAAAGGGGTAAATTGAACTTTTCGCAAATAACTCGAAAACCGTTACAGATATCAAAAATCTGATTGGAAGAAAATAATCAGCTTGTTAAGATCTACATGCCCTGCAATTTTAAAGAAAGTCCGAAAACTAGTGTTAAAGTTATTGACCTTTTTCAATGAAATTTTCTAAATTTTAATATATTTTTTTTTATTTTAAGACGTGTAACACCCTGAAATTTTGAAGAAAATCCAAAAAATCTTTGTAGGAGTTGTTGCCCTTTTTCATGGAATTTTCAAATTTTCATATTTTGTCGTCTTTTACGTCCACAACTAGGAAAGATGAAGGTTAAGTGTAAATTGATTAAAATGTTTGCCATGCTATGGCAACTTGTAATCTGGTGTATAAAATTGTTCGTTGACCGGCATTTTCAAAATGGCCACAAAAAAAGGCGGGAAAAATTCAACATTGTCCGATATTGATGTTGCAACTTCAAAACCGGTGTTGAAAATTGTTCATTGACCACCATTTTCAAAATGGCTTCCTAAAGGGGGAGAATTCAGCATTGTCCGATTTCAATGAAATTTGGTTTCCAAGTGGATATTGATGTTGCGACTTCAAAACAGATACTGAAAATTGTTCGTTGACCGCCATTTTCAAAATGGCGGCCGAAAAAGGCGGGAAAATTCAACATTGTTCAATTTCAATGGAATTTGGTGTCCAAATAGGTAAAACTTGTTCATTGACCGCCATTTTCAAAATGGCTTCCACAAAAGGCGGGAAAATTTCAAAATTTCCGATTTCAATGAAATTTGGTTTCCAAGTGGATATTGATGTTGCAACTTCAAAACAGATGCTGAAAATTGTTTGTTGACCACCATTTTCAAAATGGCCGCCAAAAAAGGCTAGAAAATTTAACATTGTTAAATTTCAATTGAATTTGGTGTCCAAATGGGTATTGATGTCGCAAATTCAAACCAATGTTAAAAATTGTTCGTTCACCGCCATTTTAAAATAGCTGCCAAAAAGGCGGGAAATTCAACATAGTCTGATTTCAATGAAATTTGGTGTCTTAGTGGATATTGATGTTGCGACTTCAAAAGTCGTGTTGAAAATTGTTTGTTGACCGCCATTTCCAAAATGGCGGCCAACATTTTCATATTTCAATGAAATTTGGTTTCCAAATAAATATTGATGTGGTAACTTAAAAATATTATTTTGAAAATTGTTTTTGTCCGCCATTTACAAAATTATGTCTCAACTTTAAAACTGGTGTTGAAAGTGGTCATAGGCAAGTACATTTTTGTCAAAAAATCGCAACAAAGAAATATAGTAAAACAAGATCAGACATTAAATACCATTGATCTATCCACTTTTTTACCCTTTTGGGGCCATTTAGGGCTTGCTATATGGTGTGAGGTTCCTCACTGTGTTGACCCCCTAGATGCATTGTTTTGGGTCGTTTTAACCTGGATATGGGATGTTTTCTCCTTGACATTTACCCCATTTCCTTTCTTTTTCATAGTTCAAGATATTGGTGGTGTTTGAGCTAACACAGTTTGAGAGACTTAAGTTCAACTGTATAACTTAAAATGTTAGCTTCATTGTGGCAACAGAAAGCCAGGTGAGCGATACAGTCTCCTGGGAGCCTCTAGTTTGTGTACTTCCTTGTGTTTTTGTTGTCCGTAATTTATTTATCCAACGTCTTTAAATTGTACCTCTATACGCATTATCGCTGCAACTCTAGTTTGTTAAAGATTATTCTAGAAGAAATATCGTATGCTTAAATATAAGGTGGCAGAAAAGGGTATAGGTAGTCAATTAGTTATAAAAGATTATTACGCCTTTTGTATTGGAAATCGACATCCGTTATTGGGAATTTATTGTTAATTATTCAGTAAGGACTATAAGGATTATTTATGTGAACATATACTGGTGGACCTCAGAGGATTTATTTTGATATTTATTAGTTAACTACATAATTGCCAAAAAGTCTGCTGCTGCTGATGAGGAATAAATTTCCGAAATGGCCATACAGCTCATTAAAAATATTGCATTTGGAGTTAACATATGTGTTATGGTCTCATGTTAATTTACTCCATATCCTTTCGTGAAATATTTAATACAGGAGTTTGTCTTTTATTGCAGTGTGAAGTTGGTAAAACAATTCCCCGTGGTAGAGATGTATGCTCTTTATTTTTCTTAGATATGGTATACTTGTACATGAGATAATATATCATGTGTACACTTTGTTCAATTACTATTATCTAAATTTATATAAATGCTAAAACCTAAGGATTAACTCCCTCCATCGTAGTTTTGTTCTTTCCTATATTTGATATTACTGATTATTCGGATTTCGTTTGTTTTATGCATTATAAACATTTTTTGAAATTATGGATATCCTTTGTTTGGGTTCCAGTGCTGCTGATGAGGAATAAATTTCCGAAATGGCCATACAGCTCATTAAAAATATTGCAGTTGGAGTTAACATATGTTATGGTCTCATGTTCATTTACTCCATATCCTTTCGTAAAATATTCCCTATATACTGTAGATTTAATTTGTTAATATTTTTGTCTTTTTTTTTAAAATATTTAAGCCAAATATGTTATTTATTGCTGTCAACAATTTATAGGTTATTTCTACCTCATTACACATGAAAGAGTTGAATCCCGACAATAGATACATATTTTCTTACCAAACTTTTCCGTTCAGATTTAAGACAATTTAATATTTTGTAACGTAATTAATTTCAATTACTAATTATTATTAATTTATCATACAAATTAATGATAATTTATATATCCAAAATAGCAACATGTCAAATGAGGAGGGATACAGTTAACCGTCAGTCAAGGCATATGATGGATATTTTATTTATAGAGTACCTAAAACGTTTTTGAAATGAACGGAAATAGGTCATATCCAAGTGTAGGTCTTTTTATGAACTAACATACAAAATCCAGTTGAAATGTCATTGCTTTCAAAATTAAGTTTTTGGATGTCTGAAATGGCTTAATTTCAGGTTTAATGAGTACATGTAACATGCAATTGTTTTACCCTTGTATAGATTTTTTAGACCTCTAATATTTACAGAGATGAGATAATATTCATATCAAATGCAGAAACTTAAATAAATATATAAGCATATAATAATACGTGCATGTAACTGTTTTTACTGTGTATATTGATCCTCTGCAATTGATTAAAAGAATACATATTATATATCATTTCAATGACAATATTAAACGTTTACTCTTAACAATTGATTTATGTATCAAATTCCTAATGTTGCATTATTTCTATACAATTTAACCGACAGATATATGGCAGATAACGGTATAACAGAACTTCCTGACGGTTTGTTTGACACATTACAATACCTTGGAGCTTTGTATGTATTTATTTGAAATGCTATTCTGTATTTTCAAATATTCATTTTTTCGTCGTTTATTTTAAGGTAGATAATAGTGTTGCACGCAGCTCTATATAATATGATGTTAATATGTTCAAGAAGTTGATTTTCATCACTGTTGGCATTCGGAATCATATTATTCTACCTGTGCAGCTCACATTACCAACACATTTTAAAACAAGCGTTGTCATTGTCAAAAATAATATCTACTTAAAATAATGACTGCTAAAAATGTTCAAGGATGCACATATGTAACTTCACAAGATTTAGTTCTTCAAACTGTGTACAGCAACATTAAGTAGGAACATTTGTTCCCTTGCCATCAAGAGGGCAAATATTTTACCCACTTAAATTGGTTTGTGTATTATGGATATGTTCAGATAATTTCACCATCTGAATAGGAAATACCGGTAGAGGTGGTAGAGTTCTCCTCTGTAATCAAGCATATGGAGAAAAATTTGTGCATTTTGCTCATTTGAATATTCAACTGTTGGATCGAATATGGGTGCTGGAATTCCATTGAACGTGATAGGAGAATAGCCAATCTTACTTAAAACTGGATGGAAATACTAGGTATAACTTTGATGCTACATTTGAAGTTTCTCAGTCGTATAAAAATTTTTAACGTGGGACCTTTATCACCCCAATTTTTTTCAAAATGGCTGAAAACATCAAATGCCTCCGCTTTATTGGCAAAGTTTACATACAGGGTCATTAAAAAAACCAAGATACATGGTGAAACAAAAATTTAAATGACAAAGAAACTGCTACAGCAAAACTCATTTATGTATCTTATAAACTCGATGTTCCAACAGAAGATAAATACTAGTATGTGCCAATGATTAGATGTATCAATTTATAAAAACAGCGTTTTCTCCACAAATTCTCGAGTGTATGTTTTACAGTTGATTCGTTACGCGAGAGATAGCACAAATTATACAGTATTCCTCATTAGGTATAGTTATCTCCGTGACCGCCTTATCAATCAAGGCTTCAAAAAATTCCGTCTCATACGATCATTAAAAACGATATCAGTCCCTCATAGAAAAATTGAAGTTTCGGTCCGAGCTCTGATTCAAGATTCTTTTTGTACTGGGATAATCATTTCTTTTAACTGTCTACGACCTTTCAATAGCAATTGCTGTTGAGTTGCTACCGGACACTACCGCAATGGAAGGGGAGGTTTGGCATGCCATAAAATCGGTTTAACCCACCATTTCTTTTAAAATGCCTGTACCAAGTCAGGACCATTGCGGTCGACAATTTTTCGGTGGTTTCTAACTCATTTGTCTTTTTTCTCATGGCCTTCGGCTGTTGACAACTCTGTTCGGTAATTTTGTTATTACCCAATTAGACATTGAAAACGTAACCAGGAAGTGTGTAAATGTATTCTTAAAATGAACAATGATAGCTGTTTGACGAATGCAGCGTTGCGCAGAATAGAATTATGCGATGTTATTTTTTTAAATTCAAATACAATGAATAAGCATGTACTATGATAATCATTTTTCCATATAGAGAAGTCCTGCAGACCCTGGATTCAAAGCCTGTGGCACAAAGGTTTACTTACTCTAGACAAGACAGGATACTAAGCGTGCAAAAAGGATGATTAAAGTCTGACATGCTTATTTATCCATTCATTTAACTAGATCAAATTATTTGTATAGGAGTTGATTATTAAATACTAGGAAAAAACTTGGCGTAAATTACTTTTGGATTGTGAAAAATGATATATTAAAGTTTTAGATAAACTACAATCTATTCAAAGACCAGTCTCATCCATTGACAGTTATGAATTTTCCACACTGTATACAACTCTTCCACTTAATTTGATTAAATCCAAATTTGGACAAGTTATTAAATGGTTTTTAAATTTTCTGGTCTGCAGTGTATTTGTTTTAACAAAAAACAAGGATTCTTCTCTAATATTTCCTACAATAATCATTGTTCCTTGACATGTGATGATATGATTAATGCACTCAATCTTTTGCTTGACAACATTTGTGTTCATTTTTGCAACACTATTTATCAACAGGTGATAGGTATTCCCATGGGTACAAACTGTGAACCTTGCATTTGAGTTCTTTTTTCTGTTCTGTAACGAACGAGACTTCATGAAAAAATTTCAAAACAGAACCATGCCAAGCAGTGATAAACTTATTTGTTTTCAATGATAAAGCAGGTGACTTTAAGATGAAGAACAACAATAAAAGCGTTGTTCCTTTGCTTGTTTTTACATTGTATTTGTAGAGACTTTGTCTCATATACATTTACTCCATATCCTTTCATTCACCATATTGACGATATCCTTACGTTTGACAATCCCCAGTTTTTAGATTATGTAGACTTCATTTACCAAAAAGAGCTAAAATAAAATAAAGCTACCAATGACCGAAAAATACTACCCTATTCCGAATCTAACTATCATTATTGACTCTGGTAAAATAAAAAGTAAAATATATGATAAAAAGGATGATTTTGATTTTAATATTACTTATTTCGCTTTTCTTGACGGCGACATTCCTATAGCTCCATCCAGCGGGGTGTATATTTCTCCACTGATACGATTCGTACGCATTTGTTCTACTCTTGACGATTTTAATGAACATAATCTTACTATCACAGCCAAACTTTTACAACAGGGTTACACTTTTCATAGGTTGTTGAATACATTTAAGAAGCTTTATAATAGATATGAATATTTGAATATGGCTAAAAATAAAATAAAGCTACCAATGACCCAAATACTACCCTTTTCCGGATCTAACTATCAGTATTGACTCTGGTAAAATAAAAACTAAAATATATGTTAAAAAGGATGATTTTAATTTTGATATTAATAATTTCGCTTTTCTTGACGGCGACATTCCTCTAGCTCAATCCTACGGGGTGTATATTTCTCAACTGATATGATTCGCTCGCATTTGTTCTACTCTTGACGATTTTAATGAACGTAATCTTACTATCACAGCCTAACTTTTACAACAGGGTTACAGATTTCATAGGTTGTTGAATACATTATAGATATGAACATTTGATATTTGAATATGGCGTAACTCGGAAACAGTTTATTACTATGGACAATTCTAAGCCTCGTTTTTTACGGAAATGTTATTAAAATGCCAGAAACTGATTAACGATCCAGAAAAGCTGAGACGTAACTTACATTCTTTAATAGGGGATATCGACAAGATACTATGCTTGCATCCGTAAAATTAGCGATGAGACATAGTGACCTGAAAGTTTTACACAAATACTAGGCTCTCACTGATACTGCCGATTTCACTAAGATATATGATGATTCTTGACCAAACCCTTCGGGAAGTTTTGAGTTTTTTCTTCGGTAGTGCGACAGTGTTTTACCGGCAGACTAGGCTCCTTGAGCTAGCTGGCAGTTAAGCGGCCGATACTTCTTGACCCATCTTTCAAAATTACGTATTGTCATTTTCTCTCCATTCAAGATGGTGCTCATGGAGTTAGAAGTCTACCTGTCTTGGGTTTTATTCGTATGTTTATTAGACTATAGGGAAACGGGATAGATAAAGGGGAAGTTTTGGTACCCATAAACCGATTTTACCCTACCACTGGCTTTTGCTGGTGCAGTTACCAAGTCCGTCTGTCCCGAGTTCCAAACGTTGTTTACGTTTGTCATTTGTCTTATTTGTGTTTTTTCCTGTGTAGTTCCCTGGCAGATTGTGGCTTGTGATTGTAATTTTTAACCATTAAAAATGTTTCCTTTTATGTACTTTTTTATACTTGTCATATAAAAAAGACCCTTTTGGTTTCTATGAAAGGTTGTTCCATTGCCTGGATTAATGTGATAGGAGGACTGGGAATATCTAAGGATATCCAGTTGCATTTTTTAAAATTTTATATTGTGAAACCCCCGCTGCTAACGTGCCGCCAGACCCAGAGTACAAAATTTCCAGTATCCAGATTTAGAAGTGTTGAAGACCTTGTTTAATCGGAGAAAATGCGAAGATGAAAAAAGGGAAATGGTAGGTTGGTCAAAACATGTCAACAGCCATAGTGTCATCCATGAGAACTTCGGGATAGACACTTAAGCAAAACACTTTCAACGGAAGTCGCGTGCTAAACTTAGTATCATTATGCCAAATATTCATAAGTTCACCTGCTGAACGTAGCTAATTTGGAGAAGTGTTTTCTCATCTTATTATATTAAGGATACCAGTGTTATATTTATTTTGTTGGTGATATCTGCCTCTTAGAATGCTATTGGTCGTTTTATGGAGGTACGGCCTCGGCAGCTGTCGTGAGGGGTGTCCTTCCAAATTTCGGTGGAGTAGCCATTACAGCGTCAGTAGACAGCAGAGGAGGAGGAGGAAATATACTTCACTGTAGGAAATTGGGGGGAAACACATAATTTATGCTGAACTGTTTTTGGTTAAGAAAATCCGTCAGAGAGGACTTGTAGGTAGGCAGATACAAAATGTCATTCCATGGGCATACAATATGTAAACATTGTATCTGGAATGTCATTCCGTTGGCATATAAAAAATTGATATCGGATGTCACTTTTAATTTCGGCATACAGGAAGTATATATCACATGTCATTCTTGCCACAAAACAGGAAGTAAATATCAGATTTCTTAACTCGGTATATACACAGAAGATATCGGATGTTATTCCCTCTGCATAGAAGAAGATATAAAATATAATACCTTAAGCACACAGAAAGTCGATATCAGCTGTCATTTTCCCGGCATACATAAAGAATACATCGGTTCTCATATCCGTCTCATACAAAAATTAGAAATATGATATAAATTCCTCTGTATGCAGAGAGCAGACATCGCATGCCGTTCTTTCAGCATATAAAAGTAGATATGGGATGACATTGATATGGAAAAAGAAAGAAGAGATAGAATCTCGTTCTACTCGGTATTCAAAAAATACCAGATGTCATTCCCTCGACATTCACAAAGTATATATCGAATATAATTTCCCCGTGATATTAAAAACAAGATATCGAATGTCATTCCCTTCCCACACAAAAGTAGATATCGCATGTCAGTCCCTCGTCATACAGGAAGAAGTCGATCAGAATTCATTCAATTGGAATAAGGAAAGAAATTATCGGATGCAGTTTGGCTGTGATAGTAAGGTTACGTTCATTCAAATTGTCAAGAGTAGAACAAATGCGTAGGAATCGTATCAGTTGAGAAATATATACCCCGTAGGATGGAGCTGTAGGAATGACGCCGTCAAGAAAAGCTAAATAATTAATATTAAAATCAAAATCATCCTTTTTATCATATATTTTACTTTTTATTTTACCAGAGTCAATAACGATAGACAGATCCGGAAAAGGGCAGTATTTTGGGTCATTGGTAGCTTTATATTTTATTTTAGCTCTTTTTGGTAAATCAAGTCTACATAATCTAAAAACTGGGTATTGTCAAAAGTAAGGATATCGTCAATATGGTGAATTAAAGGATATGGAGTAAATGTACATGAGACAAAGTCTCTACAAATACATGGTCAAAACAAGCAAAGGAACAACGCTTTTATTGTTCTTCATCTTGAAGTCACCTGCTTTATCATTGAAAACAGAAATTAGTTTATCACTGCTTGGCTTGGTTCTGTTTTGAAATTTTTTCATGAAGTCTCAGAACAGAAAAAAAGACCTTACCAACCCCCGGAACCCCCCTTGGGATCCGCCAATGGTATGACAGTAGTTGAAATGTCATTTACATGGGAATGAGAAAGTATTTACATGAGACGACAATATACTACGTGCATTCTTAATACTGAGCCGATTTACAGAAGTAATGGATCACAGAATGGTGGAGAAAGTTAATCCTGAATGGAGAAATGAACAAACATATAAACAACACTAAATTGGTACAAAATCAGCATTTCGTGCAAATTCCAACAGACATAGTACTTTTAAAAAGGAGAGGATGAGTATTAGGCTCATACAAGCATTTGTTAATATAAAAAATGACTAAAATGATAAGGTTTCTCATTACTATTTTTATGAAATATGCACTGAAGAGATATAATTGGTAAATATGGTCACCTAAAGATCTGGTATATTTTGCATGTTAGTTTATGTGTTTGATTTAATAAAGATTCTATTCTGGTTCCAATGTTTTGTATTACTGTGCACATGTTCATTCAACTTTATTTTGTGCCCTATTGTTTATAGTGTTATTAATCCTTGCAAATATCTTGCTCCCTGATAATATATGTAACTGTTTGTCTTTAAAAGGGCTCTTAAAGTGAACAGGATCACAACTCTTTCTGGTGGATTATTAAACGCTTTAACAGAACTTCAAGTATTGTAAGTGTTCACAAAATCATTGCATTGGTCATTATTTTGAAATCAAATCCTTTCAATGAAAAACAGAGATTATTTGTTTTTATTATTATTTAAAAAATCCTTTTCAGTAGGATATAAAACTTCAATGAAAATTTTGGCATGCCAAATCACAAACCATCACACTTATATACCAGTTCTTTGGATATTTTCAGATTCATCATTTTTTTACTCGAGGTGTTTAGGTTGTGTTCAAAAATTTATTGAAGGATAAAATTTGATTATCTATTGTAAAAACATGTACTTTCAGTGAAGCTTCGATCTCACCAAATGCAAAAGCTCACACCCTATGGATATTATAAAAAGGGTTCGCTCTCAATGTTAAACTTCCAATATAACTTGATAGTTTGAAATACCTTGAACTGTTTTCATCCGTCCCTTCGAAGGATACAAATGATGTTATGTCCATATTCGTAATTATTTCATGGTTCATGACTTGCTTTGATAATACTTTTTATTAATAGAAATTAATGATACAAGATTTAATGAAATCTTCTGATGTGCTCTATTAAATTAAAATAAAACATATTCACAATATTATAATTTAATCAGTAGCTAAACATATTTTCATTAATTTCACCATTTGAAATAAAATTTAGCAAAAGGTGTAATATTTATACAAGTTGTAAGTCATTTTATGGCTGAATTCTGTACAAAGTGTAATTTGTTAACCCAATTCTGTACGGACATCATTGTGTTACTATACTGAAAAAAACATGTAGAAAAGTGAAGAGAGCTGGTTATTTTATCATAGATTTTGATTCATCGCTATTACAGATATAAATGTAGAAACAGTAATCCCTTTGTAATATGTGTTGAAAGGAAACATTTGCTTTCAGATATATCGAATGAAAATTCAACAAAATCTATCGGTCAGTTTTGTGAATACAGTAAAGAACCTATCTTTGTCACAGCCGTAGAAAAACCAGGTGATTTTGCCCATTTTTTGATAGTCAGATAACGCAAAGGAAGTTTGGGGGATATTTATCTTTTTTTCTATTTTAAAACATTTCAATTAAAGACTAGAAATTATCTTATATCTGAGACTTCTATTAGGCTCGAGCTATGTTAAGTTTTGTAAAAGTCAGTTAATAAGTTTAAAATGACTATAAAACTCCGAGTAAATGTAATGAATTTAAAACTCTTTTGCTGAAAATTAGTATTTTAATTGCAAGGACATTTGACTTCGTCACAGTCATCATCGTTTCAGTGTTAAACTTTTGTTTTATGGTTTTGTTTTTACTTATTTTTATCTTTTCTTCAGAGGATTGCATGCGAACAACATACAAAAACTTACTAATGACATATTTAACAATCTTGTGAAGTTAAGAATACTGTAAGTATTCCATGTATTCACAAGGACATGAATCGCACACTAAATGTTGCATTTCTTTCAGAAAGAAAAAAAAACAAACAAAAAAAAACGTGTGAATACTATACACCGAATTTACTGGTATTTTCGTATCTGTATCAAATTTTCACGACACACATTAATTATTTTTTTTACCCTTTGGTAGAAGCAAGTAATAGAATATGAATTTCTATTTATATAATTAATATGATTTCATTAGAAAAGCACAGTATTTGCAAAAAATGTTTAAACCTGAGGAGTATCGCCCTCTTGCATAGCTCTGTCCTAAGCTTATTTTGGCTTTCCTATTTAGATCATATTGGTTATTTGTTCTCTATTAGTTTTCAAATATCTTTGAGATTATGGTCTTCCAAACATTTAGATTTTATCTTCACTGAAGAGACATAAGTTGTCGAAATGCGCATACGCAGAACCCAAATTCGCAGTTAAATTCGGTATTTAGTTATAGGTAATTTGTTCTCTATCACCTTTTACATATATTTTGGTTAATGGATTTCCATGTGGTTTGATTTGATCTGCACTGATAGGACATAAGTTGTCGAAATGCGCATATGCAGAAACTTAATACACTGTATCCTCAGTAGTTTGCTATTTGGACAACTCATGTCTATTGACAGTGAATAATTTTGCTTTGTTTATTTGACTCTCTTGTTGCCTGTAGTATCTATTACTCATATTAAAATAAAGCTAAATAAATATTGAACTGATTGATTGATTGAATATTGTTTAACGTCTACTCAGCAATATTTCAGCTATATCAAGACGAGAACAAGTTTGTTGATAAATAATCACTTTGGGGTATGGAAATGGCCATGGGACGGGAAATTCTGACTGCCACCGGAAAAGTAGGGTGAAATCGTCAAGGGCGGGGAATTTAGCCTTGTAGCCGATCACCTACGGACCACCCCAAAAAGAGCTGGCTACAAGGGTTCTTTAAAGTGCAGGAAGCGTGGCATTTTTTCCAACACGTGGACCTGAGTTTACATCCCATCCGAAAGATGGGTTGTGTATTTATTAATCCCGCACAACCACGGAATGGGTCCTATTTCTATATCCCGGGACCCTCGGGGTCAGCCTCCGTTTAGGAGGAAATATTGAACTGAGCTATACCCATAAAGAAAACAGGACTGTGATACCGATACATTTGTTCGGACTGAAGAGTGAAATATTATTGTGGTTTATAAGATGAAAACTTTAGGTTGCACTATCTGATTTTCACACCACATAGATATAGATTACACAAATCCCGTTCATTACCTAATTTTATCCACGAGATAAAGTTGATTTTTAAATTTTAATAGCGAGGCTTGGAGAGCTTTTTAAAAGTTTTGAGTTTTTAACTATCTAGAGTGGATAAAATAGGGTCATAATCGGGATAAAGTGGTGTTATCATTTTCTATTGTGCTAAATAATAATGACTGAGAATTGCAATCCGAACAAAAGGAAATAGCACAGACCTTTATCCAATATATGTTGAATATGAAATTATCTAACTAGTCAGGACCAGTATAAATTTCACATATCATTAGAGAAACCAAATTCACTGTAACTTCGGTATTTTGTTATTTATACAAATAGGAAAAATCAACATCTATCCAAGAGAATCCGAGTATGTATAGGAACACAAACATTGTTGCATTTCTATCCTAACTGATATAAAATATGGAAGTAAAATAGTTTTTATGGAAAGTAATTTAGTATTTAATCATATACAGTTATCGGGAGTTTTTTTTTATGAAATCAAAATTATGTAATACCTTGTTACTAGTTCTTTCAAGAGTGCTACTCCTCAAACTCCCTGTAAATATAAGGGCACTAGACAATGTAAGCGATCTCGCTGTTCGACTTGTCCTTTTACTTGAGAAACCGATGAAGTAGTAGGACCGGCTAACGTTTTCAAACTAAAAACTTGCTTTGTTTATTTGACTCTCTTGTTGCCTGTAGTATCTATTATTCATATTACATAAAACATTAAAAATAAAGCTAAATAAATATTGAACTGAGCTATACCCATAAAGAAAACAGGACTGTGATACCGAAAGTACATTTGTTCGGACTGAAGATGCAATTATTATTGTTGTTTATAAGATGGAAACTTTAGGTTGCACTATTTTATTTTCACACCACATAAATATAGATTACATAAATCCCGTTCATTACTTAATTTTATCCACCAGATAAAGTTAATTTTTAAATTTTCATAGCGAGGCTTGGAGAGCTTTTTAAAAGTTTTGAGTTTTTAACTATCTAGAGTGGATAAAATAGGGTCATAATCGGGATAAAGTGGTGTCATCATTTTCTATTGTGCGAAATATTAATCACTGAGAATTGCAATCCGAACAAAAGGAAATAGCACAGACCTTTATCCAATATATGTTGAATATGAAATTATCTAACTAGTCCCGCCGTGCGCGGTCCCGGCTGAAGAATAGGCCCGCAGCATCCTCTGAGCTTGGAGTAGGAGCCATCCTAACAGAGGACCCCGAGGGAACCCCGGGATATAGAAATAGGACCCAGTATCTCCGGCTTGCGGGGTGTGACCCCTCCTAAACGGAGGCCGACCCCGAGGGTCCCGGGATATAGAAATAGGACCCATTCCGTGGTTGTGCGGGATTAATAAATACACAACCCATCTTTCGGATGGGATGTAAACTCAGGTCCACGTGTTGGGAGAAATGCCACGCTTCCTGCACGTTAAAGAACCCTTGTAGCAAGCTCTTTGGGGTGGTCCGTAGGTGATCGGCTACAAGGCTAAATTCCCCGCCCTTGACGATTTCACCCTACTTTTCCAGTGGCAGTCAGAATTTCCCGTCCCATGGCCCTTTCCATACCCCAAAGTGATTATTTATCAACAAACTTGTTCTCGTCTTGATATAGCTGAAATATTGCTGAGTAGACGTTAAACAATATTCAATCAATCAATCAATCTAACTAGTCAGGGCCATTATAAATTTCACATATCATTAGAGAAACCAAATTCACTGTAACTTCGG
>MJUU01028488.1:9208-19971 GCA_002080025.1 Modiolus philippinarum
TTTTCTAAACTTTGACGTTGTCTGGTTAATCTTTTTACTAGAGCTCGGATATGGTCTATTGAAAGATCTGTTCGGAAGTCGATTGGTTAAAGTCATTTTCTAACTCTCAAACAGTACAAAGGGAAAAGTTTGATAATCATCTGTTAAAATTTCAGTATTCAGAAATTTACAACGACAAATCTGTACCACAAACATATTCAATCTTCAGTATTTAGAAAATTACAAGAACAATCTGTAACACAATCATAATCAATCTTCAGTATTCAGACAACTACAATGACAAAACTGTAACACAAACATATTCAATCTTCAGTATTCAGACGAATTAAAGGAAAACTCTGTAACACAAACATATTCAATCTTCAGTATTCAGACGAATTCAAAGAAAAATCTGTAACACAAACATAATCAATCTTCAGTATTAAGACATATAATCAACGAACAAATAAGGGGATATAAAGTACATTGTACATGTACATGGGACAAAATCCCTATAAATACATTGTAAGATTAAGCAAACGGAACAACGCCGCTTCCATTGTTGTTCTTCATCTTGAAGACCATTTATTACCAATCATGCATTTATTCATACATATTCATTCAATTTCTAACTATTGTTACATTGTTATTATTTACATAAAAATATATGTTGTGCAATGACCACAAATTAATGTAAATAAACAAAGTAAAATGGTAAGGTAGGCCACAATTAAAACGTAAAATTAAGCAAAATATACAAACTAAAAAACAGCTAAAATATCCAAAACGGGTTGAAAGAAAAGTGTGCCCAACGTTTCGGCCAGTATGGCCTTCTTCTAGGGGCAACCGGGACAGAAAAATGAAAAAAAGGTGTAGCGGATACAAGAGAAGACGACTGACTAACGTGTAACGATTTTCGTTACACGTTAGTCAATCATCTTCTCTTGTATCCTCTACACGACGACTGACTAACGTGTAACGATTTTCGTTACACGTTAGTCAGTAGTCTTCTCTTGTATCCTTTACACTTTTTTTCCATTTTTCTGTCCCGGTTGCCCCAAGAAGAAGGCCGTACTGGCCGAAACGTTGGGCACACTTTTCTTTCAACCCGTTTCGGATATTTAAGCTGTTTTTTAGTTTGTATATTTTGTTTAATTTTACCTTTTAATTGTGGCCTACCTTACCATTTTACTTTGTTATTATTTACACGTTCACTTTTTTTCATTTTCAAATACCTCCTTTCTTGACTTTTAAAAAGTCATAACATTCACTGTCTTTCTTATGTGTAAGTGACTTGAAATGCTTTCATTGTTTACTTCTGATCTGACACCAGTGCCTTTTTTGTAATAATGCTGAAAATCCGCTTACTGTCAGCATTTGAGACTGACACCGCACCCTATAGGATCACTGTACCCGATAAAATGAATGTTGGTCAGATGGCGCATTGTTGTTGTGCAATCAACAAGATATGCATGAATAAACTACATCTTTATTTCGTAATTAAGTACCTTTTTAAGCATCAATCGGAGTTGATTTTGCCAGAAATGACTGTACGCGAAGAAATTCTGTAGGTCTTCTGTCACATTGTTGTCCCAGAGTGAAACAGTACACATTGTTGCTGTGCAATGATAATTTGCTGTACGCATTTTTGCTATCAATATATTTATTTTGACTCATTGAAAGTGATAAATCGATTCTAACATGTCACACGTTTACTTTCTATATGTCTACTAAGAATGATTATTTCAATTTTTCTTTTTATTACTGACGATTAAGCTTTTTATTTAACTCAGAACATATTTACAGCAAATTGAAATTCATATTATATTCAATTATTTATTTGTGACAAAACAAACAAGATATAGAATTCACATGACCCATGGCGGGAATAAGAATTCATCTCTGTATCCCTGTAATTTTCATGTAGGCGAATGTCCATCAAGTAGTTAATGTACATGTATACTATATACATTAACGCGTTTGCATGAAATAAAAGGGACAACAGGAAACACCTACAATGGCTGAAAATTATAATTACATGCCACAATCTGCTAGGGAACTACACAGGAAAAACACAAATCAGACAAAAGACAAACGTAAACAACGATAGGATCTCGGGATAGCCGGACTTGGTACCGGCACTAGCAAAAGCCAGCGGTAGGGTTAAACCGGTTTATGGGTACCCAAACCTCCCCTTTATCTGTCCCGTTTCCCTATAGTATAGTAAACATACGAATAAAACCCAATATAGGTAGACACACTAACTCCATGACCACAATTACGCATATTTACTTATTGACGTATGCAGGTACGACATATGTTGTGCCCTCCTCATGATTTTTCCGGTGGTTCCTATTGCATTCGTGACATTTCGTCTGTGTTCTAATTCACAAAATGAAAAATTCCTTTGCTCGAACATCATTTAGTTTGTGTTTGTGATACTATAACGCATAGTGCCAACGTATGCCGACTTGTTGAAATTTTCGCACACTCTGACGTGCGTTACAGATTTCTAAACTTACAAACCGATTGAAACAGGTTTCGCGTGTGTTTTTAAATATTTGTTGCGTCGGAAAATTTTGAAAATGCTCAAGATTTCATTAATTTGGCCAACATGTTATTGATAAGTTTTGCAAAAGCTAGACCAACGTCACTTGTAGAGATTCGTTATATAATACACACGTTGTTTGAGACATGTACAATGATATCTCTCGTTATAAAGAAAGCAACCCGATCGTCCTTGTAAGTGTAGGGGTCGGAGGTTGTCTCATCACGGAATCCCAACTTTACTTTTACTTAATCTCGAAATCCCGGGCTACAATGGAACTTAACACCGGTGAAATATCGATTCTCGGTGCATTTAACTCCAGAAATCCAGAGCTGAATTTATAGAATTCCCGAATTCCCGAGCTTAAAAACTTCCAACCCTGGCATCCCGAAAAATGTCCTATCCCCGTCTTGAAACTACAGAGTAACGTAATAAGCCAAAGTTTTATTATTTAAATGAGGGTTTGGAACAAGGGAAAATTCTGCAGACATGGAAATTGCTGCTTTATTTTAGCATTAAACTGTGTTTATTTTTTTCAATTTATACCGAGATCACGACTTAGTATGTCGTGATCTCTCTATATCTTTATACTAAGACCGTGTTCACATTAGAACTATATGCGATCGACCTAAATTAAGATCGATTCTTTTTAAACCTGTTTGTGTTCACATTTAAAACATCTGAATCGATTGCGATCAATCTCAATCAGGGTTGACGTTCTCATTAGAACCGATTGAGATCGATCGCAAGCTTATTCAAAGCGCTTGAATCGATCGCAATCGATCTTTTCTGTTCACACCAACGCCATTATCGTCTCTATTTAAAATCGCACTTTTTTAGACCGCCTCTTTTAATCGGGCCAAATAAGATCGATCGTAATCGATCTTTTTATAATATAAATAGCCTAAACCGATTGGAATCGATCACGATCGATTCAAATATTATAATATTATACGTGTGAACAGGGTCCAAGTCGCGATCATCACATCCTAAGTCCTGCTTCCGACATATATATTAAGTCGTGACCTCAACATAGTATGTCGTGATATCGAATACTTAGTCGTAATCTTGCCATAATTTATTGAAGAAAAAATGAAATTTTGAGTGTCTTAAATGTACCACCGTAGCAACTAATTCGATGGCTGTATCTTGTTCAGCAATAAAATCTAAACAGGAATAATTTTTTGATGAAACGGACAATTGACATTTTGACGTATTAGAAATTATGCCAATAAGAAGCTTTGGTCATTTATCCGTGAATTTATTTCCTTCAGCATACTTATTTTGCGAATGCGTTAAATCTTCTACAAATAGAAAAAAAGGGAAACGGGGAATGCGTCAAAGTGACAACAACCCAAAGGGGGGGGGGAGTAATAACAACTCAAAGCCACCATAAGATCTTCAATGAACGGTGAGAAAACCCCACACCCAACGGCAGGTCGGAGTCGACCCCTGAATAAAGAGTAATCAAGTTCAGCGAAATAAACATCATCCTAGACTCCTATAGACATAAAGTAAACTAACTAGAAAAAGAGTCGTTCGAGTCGTTCGCACTGCTGGTGGACCAGAGGTCCCAGAGGAAATTCACAAGTCCAGTAGTCAGACTTGTTTGAATGAAAATTTTATGGAAATTTAACTGTTTTTATCTTAAAACTACAGAGGCTTCATTCCGTGTATTGCACTCGGTGGATGTCCTTGGTATTGTATTTGGTCTCCTATTTCGACATTTTCGGTAATTAATACTTCACGTGTGAAACCTCGTAAAATTTACTGTTTCGGTCTATCAGCAACTTGGGGGTGGTTTTTGTATTTTTCAGATTACACAAAACCTGTTTACTTCGACAAATATGTTAATCCCGACTGACGACGGAATCTCTCTTTCACTGTCAGTGACGGGGGTAAAAATGAAGTATTAATGTAAAATATTTGCATTATATAATTTCAAATTTCAAATATATAACTTAAAAGTATTTTCACCGATCTCAATGTTGTAACCTTTTAATAAAGATTAAAATGATTATATTTTTACTCTGTGGATCCTCTAAATGAAAAAAAAGATTCTACCCTTTGTCATTATGAAGCACAAAACAACCATTCCGTTTTTATCCTGCAATGGTGGTATTTACTAGACGAATATGACCATACGAATATTTTTTTTCGTATTGGTAGGGTAGACTGGTAACCGGTCCGCGATTTTGAACCAAGGAAAGGCAAGCGACTGGTTTGAAAACCTCGAATACTTTGACGTCATAGTGTAAATTCTCTTATGACGTCAGGGATTATACCAAAANGGCCGAAAACCCCACACCCAATGGCAGGTCGGAGTCGGCCCCTGAATAAAGAGTAATCAAGTTCAGCGAAATAAACATCATCCTAGACTCCTATATAGACATAAAGTAAACTAACTAGAAAAAGAGTCGTTCGAGTCGTTCGCACTGCTGGTGGACCAGAGGTCCAAGAGGAAATTCACAAGTCCAGTAGTCAGACTTGTTTGAATGAAAATTTTATGGAAATTTAACTGTTTTTATCTTAAAACTACAGAGGCTTCATTCCGTGTATTGCACTCGGTGGATGTCCTTGGTATTGTATTTGGTCTCCTATTTCGACATTTTCGGTAATTAATACTTCACGTTTGGAACCTAGTAAAATTTACTGTTATGGGGTATCAGCAACTTGGGGGTGTATTTTGTATTTTTCAGATTACGCAAACCTGTTTACTTCGACAAATATGTTAATCCCGACTGACGACGGAATCGAGCAGAATCTCCCTTTCACTCTCAGTGACGGGGGTAAAAAATAAGTATTAATGTCAAATATTTGCATTATATAATTTCAAATTTCAAATATATAACTTAAAAGTATTTTCACCGATCTCAATATTGTAACCTTTTAATAAAGATTTAAATGATTATATTTTTACTCTGTGGATCCTCTAAATGAAAAAAAAAAGGATCTACCCTTTGTCATTATGAAGCACAAACCAACCATTCCGTTTATACGTTTAGACCAACTACATCCATGCGAACAGTAAAATAAAGTGTTGCACTAAAGTATTCAGTAAAACAATGAGGACAACTACAAAAATCGCATCCAGTGCTACACTGTGAATTTTACATTCAAGTCCTGTTAATGGCAGCTTGGAATCATCATTTGCTATCTTTGGACCGAATCTTCTAGGGGAAAACGCTGTAAAACGTTTGAAATTACCACAAGAAAGGGTAAATTTATAGTGAAATTAGGTCTTGACTGACAATATCTGCATTTATATCCATTTGCACTTATCATTTCTGCTCAAGGAAGATTTGGGGAAAAATTCCGAAAAAAATTGTTATAAGTATGAATTTTCTGCAGTTTAAGTTGAAGTCCATTCATGCATATCTTGTTTATTGCACACCAACAATGCGCCACCTGACCAACAATCCGTTTATCGGGTACAGTGGGTGTTTGATAATAGAGACACGGTAATATCGATTAACGTATGTTAATACACCACACATCTACATTTGTTTCAAACTTTCTTTTCTTTTGAAAATACAAATATTCAAAGATAATGTAGCCAAAAAGTTAATTCAATTATCGTGTACGCACTTTTTTAGCAGAGACATATAGATACATATATCTTTATGTCTCTGGTTTTAGTTAGTAACATCTTATCAGTAGCATATATTCAAATATTAAATAAAGTGGAATATTATGATTCAAAAAATGATGAAAAAGTGAAGTACTATTTTCCGGTCAACTGAATGTAGTAGCGAGGACACATAGCGTGTGCACGAACTAAAAGAGTTTGTTTTGATTATGATATATATGGAATATAGGACATTTTGTTTTTGATACGGACTTTATCACGGCCAGTATCAAGTGAGCCCATTAGGGCGAGCTTGATGCGTTACGCCGTGATAAGGTCCATATCAAAAACAAAATGTCCTCGGTAATTCACAAATTGGTAAATAAAACTATATAAAAAATTGAAATAAGCTTAAATTTTTATTTTAGCGTAGTTAATCTGTTGTCTATTGCAATAATTTATATGCATTCTACGTTCAACGTATTCTGCGTATGAACACGACAAATAGTACAAAACATGACGTCAGCATAGCAACCGGCACGTGACGCCCTCACAGTGACCCGATATTTTCGTGATAGTGTCAAGTTTGGTGATACTGAGAATATCAGTCTCTGTAGATCAAAGGAAATTAATACAAATTACCGATAAAAGCGGATATTTCCCCTAACAAATAGAATGTAAAGTACATGTAGATGAAAAACCGAACCGTCAGACTAAAACGCATCAACGCGATCTGGAAGTCGTACATATTTGTATAGCCATTGAAAATATATTTATTTGACTCTGGGTGACCCTGGGTGTCTTTTAATTGAAAAAGATGAAGAAAAAATCCATCTTTTCCCAATTATGAAGAATAAAACAACAGTTTTCGTAATACATTGAGTCCAACTATGCGTATAGTTTCACTACAGCAATGCGTATAGTAAAACAGTGTCGAAATCCAACACTTCGAAAAAAGTAACCTACAGACAAAGGCTGCGTACAGCTACAAAAATCTACCACAATGCTACACCCTACATCGTATATTTCATTTCTGTTCATGACAGCTTGGGATCAACATATGTCATCTTTTGATCCTTTCTTCAGTGGAAATCAAAACAGAAGAATGTTTGAAATTACCATTAGAAATGGTTAATTTATAAAGAAATTAAGCCGTGACTGCCAATATCTTAATATCCATTTGCACTCATCATTCCTGGACAAGAAAGCGTGAGTTTAAAGGACACATGATTTTGAAGTAATTTTGAAAATAAAATACGGAAAAATATTGTGATAAGTATGTATTTTCTGCAGTGAAAGATGCAGTTCATTTATGCATATATTGTTAATTGCACACCAGCAATGCGCCACATGACCAACAATAATTTTATCGGGTACAGTGATCCTACAAGGTGCACCGGCAGTCTTCATTTGCGACATGCACCAACAAAAAAAAAAAATTTATAATTTGGATAAAAAAGGATTTTTTTCTTTGAAAATCACCTGTAGGCCATACTATCCGAGGCAACTTTTTTTCTGATGCAATGAATACTCAATCTCTCCAATTCATATTTCCAAAAATATTTCTTTCTTTTTGACGAATCCGAAACACAAGTCCTAGACAAAGACCTCTTCGTCGATCCACTCATATGCAACTCCAGATTTACATTTTTTTCTCATAAAATCTGATAAAAACTATATCAAATAGTCCTACACCAATATTATTGTTAACACAAAAAGCGCATCTTATGATGAAATAAGAGCTAGTAGAGATGTCCAAAATGTAGAACCGATACAATAATCCACTACATCGTTTAAGATATTGTTCATATTGAATATACCAACCTATTTGTCTTCAATAATTGTATCAAATTAATGAGTAGATATTTTTTTAGATAAAAATGACGGTTATACAGACAAGTTTTGACCCTGTTCAGAAGTCAAGTCTGTCACGGTTGTAAAATACTGTTCCGATTGTGAGGTAAACTTGTGTTAGGATTGTGCGGACTCACATTTGTGATAAATTTGTTTTTAAGCATTTAAATCACACAAGTTGATCTATTTATATTCTGCTGGATCTAGAATGTCTTCTTCTGCAAACTTCCGTTGTGAAATTCACACCGACACACAACTCGACTTCTACTGTAGTGATCACGACACTGTCTGTTGTAATGCATGTATTGCTGATGTCCATAGTTCTTGTAAACAGGTTTATACACTAGGTGTAGCCTTAAAACATGTTCGAAACTCCGCTTTACTCTCAGACACGTTCAATGAATTGAGACACATTTCTAAAACATTAGACAAGCTCCTTACGAGCAGAGAAGCCAATATCAAATTACTTGCACAATCGAAGTCTTCTATAGTGAAACAAATTCACGACTTTAAAGAAGAATTACTGAAAAACCTTGATAAAATGGAACAAAATGTTATCAAGCGATTATCTGTCATTGATGGAAAATATATTGAAAGCATGAAAAATGAACACGAGGAGGTTTCAAAACTGAACGATATTTTGAAATCGAAGCTTGAGGAATTAGAATTCCTGAAAGATCATGGGTCAAATAATCTTCTTTTCCTTTCATTGCAAAAACAAATGACACATACAAAGAAATTAGATGCTAAAGTACAAGATATGGTGTCTTCAATGAAAGAAATTGACATTTTGTTTGAGGAAAACAAAAGTCTTAGAGTTAACTCTCTTGGATCTATTACAGAGATAACCAAACCCGGTAATATCACATACACTTCATATAAATCACAACAAGCACAAGTACAACCAGAATTAGCAAAACCTTTGTCCGAGTTCAAAACAGATGATGCAGTTCCGTTGAAATCTGATCAAATATATAATATAAGAGGAATAGCAGTCACTTCAGATAACAAATTATTAATTTGTAATTACAAAAATATATGTCCAAAAGTCTATATTTATAAAGACTGCAAAACCTTTGAAAAAGAAATCAGTTTTTCTTCCCATCCCTTTGATATTGCCGTAATTCCATGTTCACATACAGCTGCGGTAACTCTTCCAAATGTTAGATCGATTATTTACATTAATACTTCTAAAAATACAAAGGAGAAAGAAATAAACGTCAGATTTGTTTGCAATAGTATCGTGGCAACAAAGGACTATATGTATGTAGGTGTACGTGGATCAGTTTATATTTTGGGTATGGATGGATCAGAAATAACACGAATTCAAACAGAAGGATATTGGATTTGTAGTCTACAGTATAATGCCAAAAAAGAAGAAATACTGATCAGACAACGTGACGAAATGCTATGTATTGACCTACATGGAAAAGTTATGTATCGATACACGATCTCGGGAGACGAGGGACTAGCTGTGGACCGGAACGGTGATGTGTACATAAGTGGATATAAGTCGAATCATATACAGCGATTATCTTCTGGCGGAACGTACCGTGATACAGTGCTGAAGGAACGTGATGGTGTAAAGAAACCAAGTTTTCTGTCATTCAATCAAGATTGTACAAAGCTTTTTGTTGTTAGTGAAGACAAGTCCGTTTTAGTATTTAGTTGTAAATAAACATTGGGGTTTATTAGGTTGAACGTTTTTATTGATTCGTTTTGTCATAATTTATTTTGCGCAATATGTTTTGATACCTCAAAAAATATGTATCTGAATTACGTTTTAAAACCTAAGGATTAACTCCCTCCATCGTAGTTCTGTCTTTACCTGTATTTGATATAACTGATTATTCGGATTTCGTTTGTTTTTTTTGCATTTGAAACATTTTTTGAAATTATTGATTTCCTTTGTTTGTGTTCTAGTGCTGCTGATGAGGAATTAATTTCCGAAATGGCCATACAGCTCATTAAAGTTATTGCAGTTGGGGTTAACAAATGTGCTATGGTCTCATGTTCATTTAGCCCATATCCTTTCGTAAAAAAAGGTATTGGTTGCTTTATTGCAAAAATAATTTACAGTAATGTAATATATAGTATATATAGTAAATACACATGAGACAAAGTCTCTATGAATATATGATTAAATCAAGCAATGGAACAACGCTTATAGTTGTTCTTCATCTTGAAGTCACCATGAGGTCTGCAACAACGAGCTATGCTCATATCTCACAGTAACACGACCCCTGGCACCGGTTCGATTGCAATTCATTGATTAATGTCCAGCAATGCTACTCCTGTGTATCCCTTTCGTCATGGATGCAGGGTTGTCAACAAAAATAAAATTAACTGGTAAAGTGCCCTCACAACGACTGTCATCCATTGTCCGACAAAAAGACTTATAGAAGACAATAACAACATATAACCAACCACAAGGCACTGATCGAGGCAATTGCAAGAAAATGTGGCATAACTAAACAATGACATGTGGGCACTATAAACATAAATATATATTTATGTTGTCTTGTGAAAAAAAATGCTTTGTAATCTGTTTTATCTTTAACAGCCATTTGATATTTTCATCTACGGAATGCTTAGTCCTTGCTTTCCTTCACCTGCTGAAAGTTAAAATTAAGCCCTTTTCCTTAATACAAAGAAATTTCTATGCAGCAATATATGTAAAAAGGACATGTTTAGTTAATTGTAAACAAAGAACATGTTTAGTAAAATTTAAGCACATACGTGTATTAATATTCAATGAATGTCTTTTACTAGTGTGAAGCTAGCCCACAATAACAGCCGACAATAACCGCTAGC